>VOPJ01010266.1:0-34341 GCA_014673585.1 Semibalanus balanoides | reverse complement strand
CCCGTCAGTTGGGCTCGAGACCTAATACAGTGAACACGTGCAGCCGCTCTCTGAAACTGAACAGCATCTGGCAAGTTCATTGAAACGGTTCGCATGCTTTTCGCTCTGGCAAACTGTTTACTTTGAAGGTCAAGCTTAAGCTGGAGCTGTTGGCGAGTTTCCTGACTGGAAATACCGCTAGAGGGGTCGCAGGATCTGGTGCCAGCACGCGAGGCCCACCACCTCGCTGTGGTGCTTCGCTGGACTTGCCCCCGTCTCTCCACTGTTCAGCTGTTAAGGAGAGTGGCCGATCCTCCCGTTACGGCTCATTCTATTTCCATGATTTACTGGTGGTTCGGGCCAGCGGACGTCGGTGCCGGATTCGATTGGACGGAGCCGTGTCCTCCCGTGCCATTCGATTGGACGGAGCCGTGTCCTTCCGTGCCATTTCGATTGGGACGGAGCCTGTCCTCTCGTGCCATTCGATTGGACGAGCCGGTGCCTTCCGATTGCCATTCGGATTGGACGAGCCGTGTCCTCCCGTGCCATTCGATTGGACGAGCCGTGTCCATTCCGTGCCATTCGATTGGACGGAGCCGTGTCCTCCCGTGCCATTCGATTTGGACGGAGCCGTGTCCTCCCGTGCCATTCGATTTGGACGGAGCCGTGTCCTCCCGTGCCATTCGATGACGGAGCCGTGTTCCTTCCTTGCCATTCGAATTGGGACGGAAGCCGTTGTCCTCCCGTGCCATTCGATTGGCGGAGCCGTGTCCTCCCGTGCCATTCGATTGGACGGAGCCGTGTCCTCCCGTGTCCCGTGTCCCGTGTCCCGTGTCTCGTGTCCCGTGAGCCGTGCCGGGTGTCCTCCCGTGCCAGCAGCCGACAGTGGCGTGAAGGAGTAACATACTGAGCAGCCGACAGTGCGGGGCGATCGTGTCCCGTGCAGTCAACCTTAGCGGCCAGTAAGTGCTATAAACTACTGCATCATATGTTAAACTCTCCCCTTGGCAATTGAACAAATGTAATCATGAGCACATCAAGCTAAAGATGGATTTTTTTCAGTTAATAACTGATGCTTTATTTTGCTTTTAGTTCCATCCATGAAAATTAAATGTAAATTGCCCCTTTAGTGTGCGGGAGGTCTCATTCGCGCTGTAAACCGCCACATGTAACCAGCTAATATTTGTTGCTGGCGGTTAATCGCTGCCTTTTCCACGACTCTACGCTTCAGCCGGCAAAGGGCTGCTGAATACCCAAATGAGCCCGTAACAACGTGGTGTGATCACGCCAGCCTAATTGTCGGGGCTCAGCCAGAAGGTCAGATAAAAAATATCACACTTCAAAGGCGCTCCTCCGCTAATTTGAACCGGTAAGTGAAGTGGGCACCACCCGGCGTGAGCCCCCCCCCATCCCCAGTCACGGGCGCCGCACCGTCACAGGTGGGGGGGGGGGCGCACGAGCGGAAACGTGCCACATCCTCAAACCGCAGATTCCAGGCGTGGCCGCAGGCGCCGGGAGCCACCCATCCGGCTGGTGGAGCGACCAGCCGGCCACTCAGACGCGCGTCGTGCAGTCCTTAGCTACTGGCCAGAACTCAGAACGTGAACTGACCTGCCTGAGTTATTTATTATACATATTTGTGTCATAGACAGTGCTAGCACCATTCACCAGCTACATCATATTGTCTGGAATTATTGTATGTGTTGAAGTACACGTTTGATTGATAAAACGGGACAATTGCACACTGTAATGCAGGGAATAGTTTTAATCCTCTTTAGAGCTGCGCTGTATGGCAGGCTCAGTTTTTACACCTGCATCTTCTGTACACCTGGACAGTGGACACCATGCAGTAACAGCTCACACACTAACCAGTATATTGTGCGAACCGATGTTCATGAGGCACCATGCACAGGCAGTACAGCTCACAGCTTTACTCAGGGACTCCGGGACTTCTGGACTCAAGAACTCCAGGACTCTAGCATAGGCGGATCCAGAAAGTGTGATTTTGACAGTTTGGGGGGCCAAATCCCAAAAATTATCGCAATGGTAGAGTGCTGAAAACCTCATTCGGTATTTTACGCTTGCTTATGTATCAATACTGATTTGAAACAAACCCAGTAAAAGGTTAGTTTTACGACAAACTCAGGATGTGGTTCAAATTTGAGCCGATTGGGTGGTGGGGGTGTATGTGAAAGCAATCAAGTTTCTCCTTCTAACTCTCTAGCAATGGTCAGAATGCACCACTCTTTCCGCGCCCCTCTCGCAGACATATCTCATGCTAGCGTGAACCCTTGCGAAAATATGCGCACTAGGTACGTTACCCCCGCTGACACGTCTACGGGTGGGTTGGTCGATAGGTTTAATCGAGAACTGAGTCGCGAGTAAATAGACACAGAATGATTTCAGGAACAAGTACCCAGCCAACAATTTTAAGCAAAAAAAGTGTGAGATTAAGTGTTGTTTCGACTGGTCCGAATGTGAATGCCCCAGCAATGGATTGAGATACCACTGGGCCCCCCCCCCCCCCCCCCCCACTGCCGGCCCGCTCGGATCATGAGCCCTAACCGAAGGCCCTAACTTTGCATACCTTAGTCTCTACCAAGGTAACTTAACCCGCGAGTTACTGGAGAGACTATTTATAGTCCCCCTCCCGTTATTTTGCAATATCTCCTCAACTGACAGCGATATCGTCACCAAACTTTCAGTACCTTCTCTCACATCAATTGTACACGTGTTTCTGGAAGGAAAAAGATAGGTATATGATAGGTCAACCGTAAACGACGTCAGAGTCACGTCATATTCTGCAGTTTTTGTTGAAAAATAAGGGTTTTCAGAAAATACTGTCAAAAATACATTTCTTAAGATAAATTCAATTTTCATATGTAAAATGACTGATAATTGACCTAGTGATAATTTTTCCCAAATTCATCGAAATTAAAAAATGTGTAAATACAAACACATTTTTTGTTTACCAAATTTGCAAAACTCATCATAATTGTAAAAAATAAATACTATGTATGATTGAGACGAGTCCAATGAAGATGTATATCATTTTGAAGTCGATATCGTCAAGAATGATTGACTTATGACCTTTCATAGACTAAAATTGACCACCTCTATGACTATCAGCATTGCCATGCATACAAAACGAAGTTCCGTTTTTTTGCAATTGATTTCTATTCATATGGAACCAATAATGTTCCAAGGTCATTATTCGCGTTCTAAATGAAAAACAAACTCATAACCATGTGCTACAACTACTAATGACTGTAATCTGCAGTTTGACCTCGTGACCTCGGATAACCTTGACCTGACCCACGGTCATCAATAGCTTTGAATGGTACTTAGAAGTGTCAAATACACGAATCATGCCGATTTATAAACTGCTTATGTGTTTAATATCGCATTTTTGCGCGACAATTCTATCCATCGGACTTTTATGACACGGTCAAACATTTTATATTTGACGTGACCTGTGACGTCATCGGTGACCTTGAGGTCAACAGTATTAGGTTAACCTCAACACGTTTTTCAGGACTATCGAATACAGTTATAATTTTTAAGATCAGTCTGGTAGTTCCGGAGATCAGAGGGTGGCTATAAATAGCCCCCCTCCCCTTAGAAAGTCGCGTTACAGAATATTCTCCAGTAACTTGCGGGTTAATAATGGCCATTTTTCGACGAAGATGTATTTTTAAAGCCACGAAACATTTACATCATAAATTTCACAGAGGCAGAACATGTTGAGCTGTCCAAATTTGTGCCTCTATAGGTTCACCACTGTTTAGCCTGATACATTTGTGTTGCCCGTGGTCCCGCGGCATCGAGTCGCGGAAAAAGCCCGCACGGACCAGCTTTTCCGCCATTCCGCCAGCGGTCACTCGGCGAGTTTAGCTTGCGTTTTTCAACGTTTCGGCTGACACAGAGTCGCGGAAAGTCGCTGAGGATGCGCGGAAAGTCGCAGCGATATCGCGGCCTCTGCGTGCCGAATGGCCTAGTGTGCAGCCGCCTTTATAGTTCGGTACATATGTATACAGTTGCTATTATCATGTGTACCATTAAGCGATGACTCACCGGCCATGGTGATTTACTATCCAAGTGTATGAAAACATTTATTTTACATTGATTTCAACACGTTTCATCATACCGAGATGTGCAGCCAGGACTTCAGGAGGATCGGTTACCTGAGGCTTGGCTCCACTCACGGTCTGTTTACAATATTACAATGTCGTTTTCTATTACCTAAAATTAAACTTTGTACGTCGCTTTGGGTCGTCACATCGGTGGCCATCGTCATTATGAATTCATCGTCATCGTCTTCGGTTCGTCATAACGCTGAATTGAATGAATAGCTTTGTAGCTTCTTATATCTTCTACCCGGCCCACCGCCAATAGTTCTGGGTTTTATAAGACAAACCCGTTAAAATTTAGCGCTGCTTCGCGGCGCTAAATTACAATCTCTTACTATAAGATGAAAATGAACATTAAACATGCTGCAGAGGCTTCAATACACGCAAACAAAATGGGTACATGTTTTTTTCGTTATTTCAGGCGAATTTTGTTCGTTATTCAGGCGAAGCCCTCTGGACGGCTTCCCCCCCCCCCTCGCGTCAGCAGCATCTCGCGACGGCGACGACGTCTATCCCACACCCCTACCCGTGTGCAACAATTTTTGGAAATTACGTCAACTCACTGCCCCCCCCAGTTATATCCGCCCCTGGACATCGTTGGTGCCTCTTCCCAGCCAAACCGCTGCGACTGGTCAATCATGCTCTCCCCCCCCCCCTTCAGCCGTCTGCGGCCGCCAGTGATTGCAGTTGTATTGGTTCGAACTGTTTGTCCAATTGGCATCTGGATACTGGATAATCGATGGAAGACTACTTACCGTGGTCTACATCGAACTAGCTCAAGCACTGCGGTAAGCGTAAAACTACTGTAGCATAGCATTTGAACCAAAAAGACATTGTACCACCTCGAACAAGCCAGCATGAGCCGCCCAGGCTCAGCTCCCAGCGAGTCAGGTGCGAAGGCTCAGCTCCCCGGCTCGGTGCTCCGCGCAAAAGTCGTAAAACGCTCAAAATGACAGATATAATGATGCAGTTGATTCATCTTATGGCCGTTCGAAATCACTCAGCAGGCCAATTTTCTGACGAAAATTGAGTCGGCTATTGTTTACCGCAGTGCGATGCGAGATAAAACTGGCGCAGATGCGGCACTGGTGGCGTAAATGACGCGCCGTGAAGACGGTAACTGTGGCGGCCGAGCCGTGTTTAGTCGGCGGCTGACTGCCGGGCGGAGCGCACCTGTCTCTCCGCCGATTAATCACGCCTTTATTGCGTCACACGGGCGTCACACGGTCAGCACCCCGGCACTGACACTGGCGGCCACGCTGCCCCCTGTGTTGTCACACGGGCGTCACACGGGCGTCACACGGTCAGGCACCCCGACACTGACACTGGCGGCCACGCTGCCCTCTGTGTTGTCACACGACGCTGTCAGGGTCAGCATGGTCTCCTGTGTTATCTCAGGGACGCTCTCAGGGTCCGGATGGGTCCCCTGTCTCGTCCCCGGGCTCTCTCAGGAGCAGTGGCGGACGGTGGTCCCCTATGCTGTTCTAGAAGCGCTGTCAGCTGTCAAGGCTTGTCCCTCCGAGTGTCGCTGATTTGCAGAGAAATTGTCATGGCACGGTCACATTCGCGCCGTCTTCGAACTGTTTTACGGCGCGTTTACAGATTGATATAGCGATCGCTGAGGTCTTCAGTCGGCTCACCGCCTGGCATGTCCATATAGCGGTCGCTGAGGTCTTCAGTCGGCTCACCGCCCGGCATGTCCACGCGGTCGCTGAGGTCTTCAGTCGGCTCACCGCCCGGCATGTCCACGCAATCGCACGGATATCAGATGGCAGCGCCAAACTCGCCTAAGGGCTGAGGTTAAAGTATCTAAATTAAATGGAGGTAAATTTACATAACATGCGATCATTTGAAGCTATAAACACGCAGCTATGTGTCAGTGGTGGCAGGTACTCGTGTATGTCTTGTCCGCCTATAACGGAGACGTGTGTCGTCGGAATCGGCTGCGGTCAGCTCCAACACCCACGGCTGACTCCGGACGGCGTCACGACACCTAACTCTACCATCGATGGGCGCCTCACACCGGTCACCCGATGGCGGCGCTCAGACAAATTTACGGCCTCAAACGGGCATATCTTATGCTAATTTGGCTCGATACTTTTACGCCCCGGCAATAAAAAGCCGGTGGGCCGGGCGGCCGGCGGCTCGGGTGGCATAAACCGAGGCGGCTGGTAAAAGGTGACGGCCTGGCCCAGTGTCTCTGTGTTTGCAGTCACCCAGTGTGGGGTGCTGCCACAAAAACAGCCCAGCCAGCGCGCGGGCCCCGCATCCACCGCTCTCTGGCTGGATGGAGCTGCATGTGCACGTTGGCAGCTGGCACGGGTTTTCACGCGGCGCTCCACCATCACTGGAGACAGCCGGATGGGGCGTTCTGACAAGATGTTCTCCTCGCTATCCCCTGACCAGCCCGCGGCCGTTCCGTTCCTGCTGCCGTCTAGCACTGCACCAGGCAACAGAACACGCGTTCTCTGTGCATCTGTGGACAGCAGCGAAAGCGAGGTACCACTGAATTGAGTTCCGAGTACAGGCCTGCTGCAGCCTGCTGCAGTATAACCGTAGGAGCTAGGACATCAGGGATACCGCCTGGAGAGGCAAATACAAACGGGTCCGTTTACTCAACAGTCAACAGCCTAGTATGTCAACTGCCATGATCGTAGCCTGCTGAGGAATACCTAATATTGTATAGAAAATCGTAATTAGCAGTGTGAAATTGTTTGCTGTCAGGCGTCAGTGACATTAAACTATACCCAGCCTTTTACCACAAATGTAAGCCATTTTGTATTAAAGCCATCTTAAAATAAAATGTTTGGCCCTTAAAAGCTGTTCATCGCTTCATGCGTGGTGGCTTAATTTACACCTTCCTCGATTTCACGTGAGAACCCTCGCTCGTAGTCCCGAGTTCTGGACTGGCCTCCTCCCTGTCCAACAAATTTAATCCGGCCTTCTGCACAGCCGTCCAAAACTGTCTCAGCCGACTTTTTGTGCCGCTATGCTTTAGTGTTTCCCAATCAGGTGGGTCATTGTTCGGAGGCGGTGGCGGTTTTTCGGTGGTTTTTCGGTGAGATATGCGGCCGTTCGGTGGGTACCAGAGCAGCCTGCCGGCGGCAGAGGGCGGGACTAGAGACTGGAGAGCTGTCACACGCGGCCGCTGCCGTCCCGACCAGCCGTGATGTATCATCATCTCGGCACCGGTGACGGCTCGGTGTGTTTTCAGACGAGCGGAGCCGCCGGTGGCTGGAGCGCCGCGCCTGTTCCCAACACTGCGCCGACTCTCCGCCCCCGGCCGAGAAAACATTCCAATGTAAATCCGGGCAGCGCGGAGACGGTGGGAACCTCTTCACTTGTGTTGAATCTGCGGCACGGCCTGCGCTTTGCCAAGCAAGTGTTCCGGGATAGCCAGTGTGGTGTGAAATGAATGGTGTTCCGCGGTGTAATCTGGTGTAAATGGGACGCGACGACTGTAAGCGGAATTGGCAAACACACAAATTGTCCAACTTGATGTGTTGAGGAATTAAAGTTAAACTTTGGGCCACTGCATTACGATTGCTTCAAAGTTTGAACGGCAAGCTATCAAAACTTCAGCATTGAACGATCTTTGATCAACAAACAAACGTAGATTTTCCACACCCTTCAATTTCATTTTCACGCCTCCTCCATGATTAAACACTAATTCATGATTTGTGGATCGCACGTCTACCAACTGACTTCGATCAACCAATACCCCAAAGCAGCTAATTCCAAACTTTTCGCATGTAATTTCGCCATCTCTCTGCGTTCCTCGCAGTCTTCGCTCCACTCCTCAGTCCTCGCTCCTCTGGGCTTAGCAGCGCTCCTGTCGTGTTGAGAAGGCCGGTCGCTTCCGATATGCAAAGTAGCCGGGCCTATCAGTGCGCCGTTGGTATATGCCGCTTCGCTAGTTAGAGCGGTGAGGACAGCAGAAGCCAAGATGTCTTCCGCCACTGATGATCTACTGAAATAGACTTGACTGTATAAAGCAATATTGGCTGCTGTGAAATCAACATTATACGGATACCGTACAACACGGATACCGTACAACATGGATACCGTACAACACGGATACCGTATTCATTGGTGCGCAACACGTCGGTCAGGAAATAGCTATCGCATTTATATTCGGTAAGCGTGAAAAGGATACTTGCAATTTGAGGCTGGCTCCTAGGATATTCATGTTCTGTCGCAACAGGGAAGGTTGGACATAATGGAATAATTAACTTATCACGCGTCGTTCGCGTCTGTGCCCTTCCTGTATACAGTGACTTCCAAGAAAATAGTATTTCCTTGAGCCTGGTTGCTCTCTTCCAGGACAGAAGTCCATCCTACCTTGATTTTCAAGTGCATTTATAATGTATATATCATGGTTACTCTGGAACCCTTAGCGAAGAATTATAACCAAACATGTAGTAGTTATGCTCTCCCCGCCATCATCGAAAAACGAAGTACGAGAAGCAGTGCAAGTAAGTTTTGATCCTGGTCGCAAATCCAGTTGTTTTGGTTCAAACATTTGTGAACGATTAGGAAATCAAACATTTTAGTATTTCTAACAAGATGGCAAGCGTTTTATTTGGACAAATATTTCAGCTTGGCATGACAAAAATGCTTTCAACATTGCTGGCATTCGTTGGAATGTTAATACACTGCTTCCTTCTGGAAAACTGCTGCTCCTTACATTTATACATCGGCCAAAGTTTTCCTCCATCATTCTCTTCAATCACAATTTGATTTCGCCGTGCGTTAGCTAAGCAGCCGGGCTGCTTTTTCCTGCGTCTCGGAGCGCTGTTTTTCCGGCGGTGTTTGGTTTCATTAGCCGCCCAGCCAGCCAGCCCTGCCCGGCCGGCCGGCCCAGCTCCTGTCGAGGGTGATGGACAGACGGTAGCCCGGTGGCCGGGCCGCGCCCTCTGCCAGCTGGAGGTAACATACGGCCGCCGGCACTGGAGGAGGCCGGCAAACAGACGCGGCTGGGCGGCCGGCCGACCCCGCTGCGCCGCCCATGGCAGAGGCGTCCGGCCGGCTCCCACCATCTCAGCGGGAGCCTAATGCATCGAAATGATAACCGGCCCTCTGGAGAGCGTAGATCGGTTATAAGCCAGAAGGAAATCAATGCTAAGGAGAAGTTCTACACTGACCCAGATTCACCAAGACCACAGGACAAACGGACCCGTGAGTTAGCCTTACTAATATATTCAGTATCTCACCTGGTCCCTGGACAAATGAAATTCCTATGCTGAAACATAGAACATAGTTAACCTCACTCAGCTTCTGGCGCTGACATTTGTTGTCTTTTGCCAGGAGCCAATCGCTGTCAAAGCCCTCATCCGTGCCTGTTTTATCTATCAGCAGCAGTCTGGCCGCTTAAATCACTGACGGCGGGTCATTCGGTCAGCCCTGTATTAACCGGTAAAAAGTCGCATCAGTTTCAATCGATGCCTGAGTGGTTGTGGGCGTTCCTCCAGTACGACGGTGAGTAATATAGATGAGCTTCTGTTTTTACCGCCAACTGTCATTCCGTTTGTTTAGAGCTGAATGGCAAAAACAGCTTGGTCTGGATTGGAAAGCAAATTAAGCCACTTATCCATCGTTGCCGTTGGTCTTAACACAGACTTAGGCTATATTAAGTTTGCGACTAAGTCCTTTAAATGACGGGTTATCTTAACCACGAGCGATTGAGTAATGCTTAATGACAGGGAGAAACTGGACCACTTTGCTGATCGTGGATCGTGATAAGATCAAACAAGGCCATTTCAGTACGCCAATTTTGTTTCTGAAGCACTGGGGATATTAGTGCCAATTAGCCATTTGCCTCCCGAACCACTGGTTGCGTTGTAATTTGCTACTCAATGTTCTATTTAACTGCTGTGAATGGTAACTCCATTCGATCAATGTCTTGTATTGTTGACCTTATGTCGGATATCGACATTCCTAACGAGCTTGATTTAAAGGGATAGTGCCACATCCGGAGGATTTCTAAAAAACAACTTAAATGAATGGTGGGAATAAACGATCATATATATGCTCTTGCTCAAACTTGCCCTAAGGCAATGAATGTATCGGCAAAACATGTTTGTATTTATTTCTGACTCCTAAACGTTGGTTCCAGAGCAGGTGTTCTCAGCACTAAATTCAAGATGGCTGCTCTCGTCCTGTTTTGGCGTAACTGTTGCGTGTCCACTGTCCAGGAATAGCGCGCCCAAAGTGGAAGCGTACGAATTCGCCGAGACTTGACCTTGAAAAGTATATCTGTGATATATGGTAACGTCACTTAACTTTTATGACCAAAGTTGGGCCACAGACATTCTTGCTGTTTTGATAATGAAAAAAAATAATATTGTTGACAATATCATTAACTGCATACGTATTTTAATTTTAAAGTTCCTTGACGGAATGATGATGTTGAGTTTGCAATATTCAAAGGAAAATTGCAGTCCCCAAAGAAGTGATTCAAAATATTAAGGAGGCGACTCCAATTTTACTAATGATTGGCAATCATTGAAGGTGCTAATGTATTTTTTATCCAATGGGAGAAGTTTCGGGAACCAGACTTTGCAGGTGAAATCGGACACGGTTAATCTAACGATATTGGCTCCAAAAACTCAATATTGGCCTGCGAGGTGGCACTATCCCTTTAAGTCGGCATAAACAAAATGAATGCATGTTTACCTACAAATGCATATTGGTTCTTTAAACAGAGTGATATATTGCATAACTAACAGTATATAGTAAATTGTTGAGCTGGATGTGAAAGCAGTTTTTAATAGACGGCAAGTAGCGCTCGGAACTGATTATATGAAACCACAGTTGCTATATTCACATGCTTTCAAGGTTACGTGCTTTTTGCTATTTACATGTCCCAACGCTTGCCTAAGAATATGTGGATGCCATTCAGTGATCGAAGCCACATCCCAAGTCTCGCCGTGACCCAAATCGGCCTCGTCTATTGAAATTAGTGGCTCCACCACAAGCGGTATAATTTTCCATCACCGATTCTGATATACCGGTCGACCTTTCCGGTGGGTTACGACATTAGCCTCCGACTGCGAAGTGCGATGCTGATTGGTCTTAACTGAACAGTCGCAAATTGGCACGCTAGTTAAATATGAATAAATGTTATTGATGGATGGCACACACTCCATGTAAATAAGCTTCGAAAAAGACCAGATTTGCTCAGTGAACCAATGCTCTTATTATCATGACATGTCGGCGAGATCATGCAAAACCTGTATAAATCCCCATGTCTCATTTTCCACCGGCGCTGAGTTTTCACTTCATCAGCTAATCATGAAACCCTCTAAAAAGATACAGCTGCTTCCAACATAATTTCCCTCCAGTAAGCAGCACAATCCGTCTCGCTGTGTGTGTCCTACTGTCCCTGGTGGCGGTACCCAGCTCATGTTTCTCTTCTCGTCAGTACCGGGCCGAATTAGAGAGGCCGGTTAACGAGCGTTGAGACCGAGCCCGGCGGCACCGATCACCACGGACTGCGGACATTTCCATCAGCGGCAGACGCCGGGCCCCAGCGGCAGTCAGACAAATTATTGTCCCGCCGCGCCGCCGCCACTGACTCCAACACACCGTCCTTCACAGTCCGCAGACTATCAGGGGGAGCGAGGCGTCGTCACCGCCAGCACGGCCGTCATCGGGTGGCGTCATCCGACCCCTTACCGTCTGGGACCTCACAGGAGTGCCTGGGACTGCATTGGAGCCTCCCGGACGTGGTTTCACAAGCCGGGTAAACCCCGGACAAGGACAGGGGTTCAACAGTGGGTAAATGCCTTTATACGCAGATGCATGTCTAGGGGAGGAGAATTGAGAAGAGTGATCAACGGTACTTCAGTGTTTCTCGGTCACGATAGTCGCGTAATGGATTTCGCACCCACTACAAATAGGTATGTGAAAACTAAAATAAGTCTTCTGGCATATATTGAGTTAAGATGCGCTGGTGTTTAAGGCTGTGTTCTACACACACACCCGTGATAGAGTTGACAACTCTTGGAGATTAATTAATTTTTTGGATTGAAGTCGCCTGAAGGGTGAACTGGAGGGTGCCCGGACAGGGGCGGCGGGCTCGACTTGACACCGTACAGGAAGGAATGTGGTTGGAGTACTGCATCTACAGCGGCTCGAATCTCGAGGCCGACATGAGCGGCGGCTCACCGACAGTGAAAGTGGAACGTTATACTGGCTATACAAGACTGGACGATATCTTTTAGGAAGCAATATCCTTTTCTAAATGTTTGTGTTCAAGAAGGGACACGACAGCGGCGGTTGCCACCTTAGGCATTTACCTCCAGGTACTTCATTTTGAGTCGTGTGAACTAGTGCGAGAGTCGTCTCTTAGAACTATCGTATCTAAGCATCTCGGTCCTTCAGTTCCACGCAAGGGCCGTATCAAGGTCCATTCCAAGTTGCAAGTCATTGGCTTGGCAACACCCGGGGACGAGTGTCGTACAATATTCACATGGACAGTTATGCTCAAGCATAAGAACATAAATTAATAAATAAGTACATACATTTTGCACAACCTATTGTCGGGTTTTCAAAATCGAAGTTCGATTGAACCCCGTCTGCGGTAAATATACTACTAAGCCAGAAACTGACTCATAAGCACCGGATGAGGCCGTATTTTCCAACCATGCTATAGCATGCGAGACAGTCGTGCTCCGCTCCCTCGTCTACGCAAAATTAACACAAAAAGGGACACAAAATCTGGCCAGGCTACATAGGTCGAATACGTTAACCGCTACGTAGGCGTTCATCATGCCACTTCATTACGACAGATGCCAATCCTTGAATCTGTCGGTGAGTGGGCGACAGGACAATCCCTGCGCGATGGCTACACGCTGAGGATGTTCCCGAAACGGAGCGGTGTCATCGAAGCTGGGATGTACACTGCCTCCAGTATCCGCAGGACGCTTGCGGTTCGTTCGGTCGAACTGAGTTCTGAGGATCCTTTCGTTAGCCTTACAAACTCAGAATCTTGCCGCAGGTCGTTCCGTGCGATCGAGCGGGGTGCTGACTCTCGCAATGGTGTTCTGGCTCCGAGGTTCTCCGTTCGTGCATTGGGAGCGCAGGCACGATCCCACGAGGCTAAGTTGTGTTGGCGCGTCTATGCGGCCTTAAACATTGATCTCCAGAGTCTAGTGATACGCGTAGTGGGTTCGCATGGAAATGTCTAAGCCGCGTGAAGTGCATGGTCGACTTTGAAAAACCGCGAACACATAGATAGATGGGGTGGATAAGTTGGAGATGGTACGTTTATTTTTATTACTGCTTATATTACGATGATCGATCGTGCTTCTGTCGAGGATGGACCTAGTCAGCAGTCGGGTGCTGGATACCTATGACGAAAAACCGGTTGCAATTAATGACTTTGATTGGACGAACGTGAATATCTGAGGATGTGAATGAGAATACTAAACATAGATATAAAGGTTGGTGTGGGCTAGAAACACACTCATAAAGAGGAAATAATACTTGACTGTTAAAGAATTCGTGAGGCATCACCTGTTTTTAACCTACTAGATCACGTGGAAGGTGCTGGCTAATTGTACTATGTCATATGAGCGCCACGCAGTAACAAAGGATATAAATAATAAAAGTCGTGTTAATAAAATGCACAAATATATTTATTTTAACTGGCGGCTCCAGCAGGGGCCAGATTGACCTTGGCCCTTGCCCTCCCCAAACACCCTGAAATCGGCGCAAACGTTGACAACATCTTCCGTGGTAGGTAGTCGATACATGACAAAAGTAAGGAAATCTTTTAATCTAAGCCCATGTGAAAAGCCTCTTTTTTATAAGTTCAGCGGATAGCCGGACCAGATGGCATAACGAGCGCACGAGCGCCAACGCAACGGAATCCGGATGAGTTTGCAGAAGACTAGGTGTGGATGCTTTTCTGTGTGGAACTTTTGCCTACATTCACTAAGCCACCCCCAGTTGGCCCCCTCCATGTCGAAGGAGACCAACCACATGTTCCTGGAGAACTTTAGTGTATACTCTGTGGTCAAAGCTGGCATTTAACAGACCGAACATATGTTTGTATTGCGGGAACCTGGGAGAAATGCCAAACGACTGACAATGAAAAGCTTGAGACGTAAAACATGCTGGCGCATTTAGAATATCCTAGTGTGAGCCTGGTCCGATGTGACTGACGTGGAGGGGCGCGATCAGGGTTCTGTAACGCGACTGTACTGGCGGTGGGGCGCACTGGGGAGCAGGCGCGATAATTTATAGCCCTTCTCTGATATCCGGAACTACTGGACTGATCTTAAAAAATCAAACGGCATTCAATAGCCCTGCAGCATTTGTCAAAGGAAACCTAATATTGTAAATATCAGGTTCACCGATGACGTCACGGGTCACGTCAAAGACAAAATGTTTGGCCGTGTCATCAAAGTCCGATGGATGGAATTGTCGCGCAAAAATGCGATATTAAACGCATAAGCAGATTATAAATCGGTATAAATCGTGTATCAGACACTTCTTAGTACCATTCTAAGCTATAGATAACCTTGGGTCAGGTCAAGGTCATCCGAGGTCACGAAGTCAAGCTGCAGATTACGGGCATTAGGAGTTGTAACACATGTTTTGGGGTTCGTTTTTCGACTATAACGCGAAAAATGGCATTGGATCATTGTTTGTCTCATACAAATAGAAGAAGAAAAATGCAATTTTTATGCAAGTTACCTAATGCTGTACCTAATGCTGTAGAGGTTGTCGAATTTTGTTTTTGAAAGGTCGTAAGTCAGTAATTTTTGAATATGTCGAATTCAAATTTGCTATACACACACCTATTCATCGAACTCGTCTCAATCATATATATTCCGGTTTTTGATAATTCTGATTTGTTTTGAATTTGTTTAAACAAAAAGAAGTGTCTTTGGATTTCTAAAAATGTTGAACTTCAGTAAATTTGGAAAATCCGAGAAAACAGTTTGATAGCCGAGTCTATTATTGCATATTGCCAAATCAATTTATCTTAAAAAATGTACATACTTTTGACAGCGTTTTCCGAAAACCCTTACATTTCAACCGAAATCGCAGAACATGACGTCACTCCGACGTCATTTTTGGTTGACCTGTCACAGCCTCATCTTTTCTTTTCAGCCAACATATGTCAAATTTATGTTAGACAAGGTACTAAAAGTTTAGTAACGAATCTAACGATACCTCTTTTGGTTTAGGAGATATTTCAAAATAACGGGAGGGGGCTATTCATAGCCCTTTCCTCCAGTAACTCGCGGGTTAGGTAAAACTAGAAGCAAAGACAGTCAATTATAATTATTTTATCAGACTTATCGGATATCATCTGGCTAAGGAACAGTGCAACCGAGCATGTTTATGAGATAACCAGAAGGGGAAGAACCATTTCCATAGTGTGTCTACCTATGCCTGTGTCCTAACACCTTTCCACACTCCACACTTTTCCATTTCATCTACCTGTGGGCCGGTGCAGTAGTCTGGCGTGGCCACCGTTACCGGCCGGAGCGGTTGGTGAGGTCCGCGGCCCGAGCCGGCGCAGAGGGCGCCACTGTCGGTGGGCTGCCGTAAGCAGCGGTACGTCGACCGCCGCCGCCGCTGTCGCCGCCGCGCCGCTCCGCAGTCTCGCGACGAGCGTGGTGTGTAGAGGGTGTGCGCCCGGTGCTCTGCGGACGATGCCCGGAGCGCGGTGACTGTCAGACGGACGATGCGCGTGCTGCTCGCGCTGCTGGCGCTGGTGGTCGGCGCCAGTCAGGCGGCCGATGTCTGTCATGTGAGCGATGATGACGCGCTGCAGTGTACGGTCGCCAGGCTGGACGGCGCGCGGGTCAACTCGACCCAGCCAGGTGCCGTGCGGACGTTAGAGATCACCTGCAGTGACCGCTCGCACCTGCACCCGGTGCTGGACCTGGAGTTCCTGCGCGGCTTCCGAGAGCTGCGCTCCCTTTCGATCCTCGGCTGTGTGCTGGAGAGTGCCGGGGCCGGGGCGTTCCGACACCTGAGGAGTCTGAGCCACCTGACCGTGCGGACGTACAGCACTGAGTGGACCTCCACCGATCTCCGACTGGAGGCGAATACGTTCGATGGTGTGGAGCAGCTGGAATCGCTGGACCTCTCTGACAACAACCTGCACTTCCTCTACCGCGGGGTGTTCGCTGGTCTGACCACGCTGAAGAGCCTGAACCTGACGGGGAACAGCCTTCGTGACGTGTCCGACCTGCAGGTGGCCGGCATCAGCGACAGTCTGCAGACGCTGGACGTGTCCGGGAACAGGCTGCTGGAGCTGCCGCCGGCCGCCGTCAGCTTCCTATCGCAGCTGCGACAGCTCAGGCTGCGCGCCAACGAGCTCTCCCTCATCCACGACGGCGCGCTGCGCGGCCTGGCGCGGCTCGAGCTGCTGGACGTGTCAGACAACCAGCTGGTCGCGCTGCCGGCCATGATGCTGAACGAGACGCGCGCGGTGAGTGACCTGCGTCTGCAGAACAACAGCATAGGCGTGCTGCCGCCGGGCCTGCTGGCCGACCTGCCGCAGCTGCTGGCCGTCAATCTGTCGGCGAACGCGCTCAGCTCGCTGTGGGTGCGCGGCGACGCGTTCAGCGGCCTGCACCGTCTGATTGTGCTGGACCTGGCCGGTAACCGGCTGGAGACGCTCAGTCGCGAGGTGTTCGCCGACCTCTCCAGCCTGCAGGTGCTCGATCTGTCGCGCAACCAGCTACAGTCGCTGCCGGGAGGCCTGTTCGGCGCACTCAGCAACCTCCACTCCCTGGCGCTGGCCGGCAACATCATCGCGCGGCTCGAGCCCCGCTCCCTGGAGGGGCTGCACGTGCTCAGCCGGCTCGGCCTCGGCGATAACCGGCTGACGCATGTGGACACGGAGGCGTTCTCCAACGCCACCGGACTGCAGGAGCTGGAGCTGCAGGGGAACCAGCTGCTGACCGTGCCGGAGGCGCTCTCCCGACTGACGCTGCTGCGGCGGCTCGACCTCGGAGATAACTTCCTCCAGGACGTTGCGCCGCAAGCGCTGGCTGAGCTAGGACAGCTCAGCTACTTGCGTCTGGCTGGGAACCAGCTGCGCAACGTGTCCGTCCAGCTGCTGGCCGGCCAGACGGAGCTCACCATGCTGGATCTGTCGCGCAATCAGATCGGCGGCATCGAGAGCGGCGCGTTTGACGTCTCCAGCAACCTCCGCGCCATCCGGCTGGACGCTAACCAACTGCGCAACGTGAACGGTCTGCTGGCCAAGCTGCCGCAGCTGCTGTGGTTGAATGCCAGCGACAACCGGATCGAGTTCTTCGACTACGCGCTGCTGCCTCTGGAGTTGCGCTGGCTCGACCTGCACCGCAACCACCTGAAGGAGATAGGCAACTTCTACAACATCGAGTCCAAGATCAAGCTGGAGACGCTCGACCTCAGCTTCAACCAGGTGTCACACATCAGCCGGGCCTCCGTGCCGGACAGCATCAAGTACTTCATCCTGGCCAGCAACCGGCTGGCCACCGTCGAGGCCGGCACGTTCGAGTCGAAGCGGCAGCTGATTCGCGCTGATCTCTCCTCCAACCAGCTGAGCGAGCTCGATCTCAAGGCCATCACGCTGCCGGGAGGGGATGCCGTTGCGACTGAGGAGGGGGAGCAGGTCCGGCGGCAGGAGGCGGACCTGCTGCTCGCCGGCAACCCATTCTTCTGCGACTGCCAGATGGACTGGCTGCACACCATCAACACGGTGCTGCCCCGACGAAAGTACCCCAAGGTAAGCCGCCTCAGTCAGCGACCGGTCGCTAATGAGATATTGTGCCCGCCGCCGGCCATGACATAACACTATCGCAATTCCGCCCGCTTTTATCGGCGCCGCAGAGATGAAAAGATTCCACGTCACGCTCCCGCAATCGCGCTCCTCAGTGGCCTCTCGGACGACTTTTGTCTTCAATTTGAAGCTGCTTTTCGTGACCACAGCCGGCAGTGACCGTGATCTCACATTCCGTCGGCTCCGGCTGCCGCAATATCCGGTCCGCGCTCCGCTGCTGCCCCCCCCCCCCTCCTCCCTGGAGAGACGACCTCTTCAAATGCAATCTTCGTCCAGATCTCAACCACTGCAGACAGTTCAGATGCGGTCAGGTCCGCTCCAGTTTTATTTCATCGCTGAACTGAAACAAAGGTCGCATTCGTTATCACATCATCGAAGTCGAAGATCTTGGAGAGCTCAGAGTTCTGTAAGAGGTCATGGATTTCACAAAACAATGAGCCAATCGTGGCGCTTAAGTGCTTGTTCTCTGTCGAACCTTTGGCCGGCGCCGCATCCTTTCGAAAGCCGGCAGTTATCACGGTGGTGTTTATTTCCTAGTCTGATTTATTGTAATCAGCCCGAAATTACTGGCCGATGGCCGGTTTGTGAAACGGTACTTTAATAATCAGCCATCGGACGAAAACTTTACAGAGCAGCTGACCGACTGGCGCGCTGCACTGCGCTGGTGGGATGGTAGCTCGTGTGTATTGGCATGCCTATGCCTGCTGCCCCTGGGACTCTATGGGCGGTGATCGAGCCTTATCCTGACCGTGGCGTGCTGGTGACCCAGAATTTCTCCGAGCCGCCACACATCCTCACCAGCTCTGAGGGTTCGGCACGCCATCGGGCCGCCATTAATAACCGGTCATTAATAATGGGAGACGAGCGAGTCTCGTAACATGTCGCAGCCAAGTGGAAGATGACGTGGATTTCTCCCCCCGTGCGTACTCGCTCCGCTTCTGAGAAACTAGCTCCCTGAGTCGCCGCGATTTAAGTGCACGCGTAGCAGTCATGAGTGGTCTTCTGGGAGTATATCAAAATACTCTTCGTCCATATATCTGAGTACCACAGTCGGCTCAGGAGCTACGGTCACTCTGCGGCCATTCCCTTTTTAACAGCAGTCGTTTCAAGGTTATGAGCTTGACAGCACCAAATTTCATGACGCAGAAATTACCGAGTAGGGCTTATAGTGGGACGAGGCCTTTAAAGCGCTGTCGTTTCGGGCGCATTTTTTACCCTTGGAATTCCGTTTCAAAGGAGGTGGTTTGCGGAGTTGACAGGTGCTATCTGAACAGAAGCGTTTATTGGCAGAAATCGGAGCACGAACCGACATTTTTTGCTGGCATAAACCAGATTCCCTGACGGATGATTATTTACCGACAGAACTTTTGTGCAAGTCTATCATGTTATATGACCGGTCTAAAAATACACGTCACTATAAAATAAAGCCAATCGTCATTATTTCCGGGACAAGTCTTAAAAGAAAATAAGTTGCTGATGACAGCAGTTTCTTCAAATATAGCGATCAGCTAAATCATTTTAAAGTAACACATTCTCGGATGTGATATACTGCTGCCATACGGACGAAATATGCTCATCGGTGAACGATGAAGGAATGACAGCATAAATTATGAGGCGTGCGATTCAAACCAGGCATATTGTTTTTTTCAGTATATTCGTTTTCAGACCAGCCGTAGAGCATGGTACTCTGGCTATTATAGTTTTGTGGACGAGCGACAAAGTTCACAACTTGTGGCCGAGACGAAGTCGAGGCCTCAAACTGTGAATTTTGGAGCGCGAGTCCACAAAGCGATTTAGTGTGTAGCTGCAGCACAAGATATATCAAATCAAGTCTGGCAACTTTAATTCAAGTGTGGCTTAGTCGCGTGACCCGAGTCCAAAAACTCGGGTCACGTAACCTACAGTCAACAAAGAGCTTTGCAACAAGCTTTCCAGTTTGTGGACTCCTGCCACAAAATAGTATATTTTAAGCATTTTTACCAAAGCACATGAGTCAATAGTGAACAAACTTCAGCTGTACGTGTACACTAATCCTTGTTATGGCTTATTCTTGAAGGCGTCCATGTAGTTTTATTACGATTTGTGTCTGATATGTGAATACATTCATGCTGAGCCTTCTCTGATGAGAGCTGAAAGGTTATGTGACGAGACTGATACAAGTGATATCGGACCCATCTTCATGCAGATCAGCCGGGTGATTTGCTTGGCCTGCAATTCGAAATCTATTTCATTGCTGACTGAGCCCATTTACCTACCCTGTCAACGATAGCTATTCCGATGAGAGGTAACTGTGATTATTAACTGATCTGTGACCGATGGAAACTTCTGAAGGTAGCTATGCTAGTCTGTTACGGTGGTATTTCCTTACTTACTACGAGGTTACCGGTTATATTTAAGTTCCAAGTGGGTGTTATGCATCCGCTGCACCTGATATGCGCTCCTAAGAAATTGACCTGAGCTTATTTGTGATGGAGATCCATTTTATGTGGTTATATCTAAGTGATTGACTTACTTACTTACCTCACTGGTACGCTTTGTATGTGCCACTGACGTGTGCTGCCTGCTTGACCGGAACTACCCAGCTAACAATTTGACGTTGTCACTACGTTGTGACAAGGTTGCAACACAACTTTACAACGTTGTGATAGTGTAATTTTGTAGAGTCCCAGAAACGTTGGTCAAAACGTTACCATGTGGACCGCTCACAAACGTTGAAAACAACGTTGCTACAACGTTACTTTTTACAAGCTAGCTTACGCGGTACTATACTGGTTGATCATTAATCTTAGTAAGATGGTGAATATGCTCAATTTAGAAAATTGTATCACATTGCGAGCTGTTCTTTCCAAGTTACTAGAACAAAGTTGTGACATCGTAACGATGCAACGTTGCTGTAACGTTTAACAGCAACATTTTTGCAACTTTTTCTTCACAATATTCACGACGTTGTCGCAACGTTGTTAAAACGTAAAACTCCAACTTGATTTTACACTACGTTGTTACAACGGTATCTGTTACCTGGGTACAGCTGACGCAGGTTTCCTCTGGCGCCAGGTTCTGGATCTGGACCGGGTCATGTGCCGTCTGCTGCACCTGCCCAGCAGCCTGACGCCGCTGCGGAACACCAAGCCGGCCGACTTCCTCTGCACCTACGAGCGCCACTGCTTTACCCTCTGCCACTGCTGCAACTACGTGGCCTGCGACTGCGAGATGAAGTGCCCCAGCGGCTGCACGTGCTACCACGACCACACGTGGAACACCAACATCGTGGACTGCAGCCGCAAGGAGCAGGTGGCCATCTCGCGCGAGATCCCGATGGACGCCACGGCCGTGTTCGCTGACGGCAACAACATCCGCAGCCTCGACAGCCACACCTTCATCGGCAGGAAGCGCATCAAGGTCCTCCACGTCAACAGCTCCAACGTCGAGGAAATCCAGAACCGCAGCCTGAACGGCCTCTCCGCTCTTCAGGTGCTCCGTCTCGAGAACAACCTCATCTCGGAGCTGCACACGTATGAGTTTGAGAGCTTGCACTCGCTGCGCGAACTTTACCTCCACAACAACCGGCTGCGCACCATCCACCCGGGTGCCTTCGCCAAGCTGCGCTCGCTCGAGGTGCTCACGCTGCGGGACAACCAGCTGGCCACCTTCGCCGTGTGGCGGCTCGAGGCCAACCCGTACCTGGTGGAGCTCTCGCTGGCCGTGAACCCGTGGTCGTGCGAGTGCACCTTCATGTCGCGCCTGAGTGCGTTCGTCACCGACAACAGCGCCAAGGTGGAGGACGCCGACTCGGTGCGCTGCGACGGCGGCGGCGCCAAGTCAGAGTGCGCGCTCGAGCTGGCCACAGCGGCCGTGGCGCGCCGCGGTGGCTCCAACGTTCTTCCGCTGGCACTGTCGGCTGCCGGCGTGCTGGCGGTGGCCGCTCTGGCCGGGTGCCTCGTGCTGCGGTACCGCGCTGTCATCTGTGCCAGGAAACGTGACAGCGCTGAGTCGACCACAGGCGGCTCTTCGGCGTGCACCGAGACCACAGGGGTGTCGGTGGTCACGCCCGATGCGGACAAGTTGTACGACGTGTTCGTCACGTACAGCGCGCAAGACACGCGCTTCGTCAACGAGGTGCTGGCGCCAGTGTTGGAGCAGTCGACGCCGGCGATGCGGCTGTGTCTGCTGCGTCGCGACGCGCCCAACACCAGCTACCTGGGCGACGCCGTGCACCACTGCGTGCAGGCCTCGCGCAAGACGCTGCTCGTCGTCTCGCGCAACTTCCTCGACAACGAGTGGTGCCGGTTCGACTTTAAGGCGTCACACCTGGAGGCGCTGCGTGCGTGTCGCGGCGCCGTGGTACTCCTCCACGGCGTGGAGCGCGGCGCCGTAGAGGGGGAGTTGAAGACCCTGCTGAAGACGTCCCCCTGCGTCACTTACGGCGAGCCGGACTTCTGGCGGGTGCTACGCGGTCTGCTACCGGCCTGCCGCGGCTTCAAGAGTATGTCACGCAGCGTCAGTGACCAGTCCTACATGATGCGCGCCTTCTACGACAAGGGCCTGCTGCAGACGATGCTGCCCCGCGACTCGCCGACGCCCACCTGCTCCACGCTCGTCTCCGACTACCAGCACGCGGCGGCGGCGCACGTGCGATCGGGGTCGGCACGGGCGCTGGGTAGAGCGCCCGACCGCGCCGCGCATAACACCAGCTACAGCAGCCTGCAGGCCAGCGAGCACACCTACATGACGATCGAGCAGTACGGCAGCACGGCGGGAGGCCAGCTGCGCGGCGCCGGCGGCAGCGAGCTCTACTCCACTCTCGAGCCGGACCTGGCGCCGCAGCTGCCGTCCGATCCGGCACACCCGGGCAACCGGGACCGACACCCGGACCAGAGGGACCGACACCCGGACCAGAGGGATCGGCATCCGGACCAGAGAGATCGGCACCCGGACCAGAGAGATCGGCATCCGGACCACAGGGACCGGCTTCAGGAACACCGGGATCGGGTCCAGGAGCACCGGGACCACTTTCCGGACCGGCGGGTGGAGCTGGCGGGTCACCAGGACAGCAGGGACAATGGTGGGTTCGTCCCGGATGGTCGGGAACAGCAGCCGGACCAGGTGGACCACAGGGACCAGACGGAACACTGCCACCAAAGGTCACTCTCCCACTCGCTATGGGTGTAGTGTCAGTCGGGCTGGCGGTGTAGTGCAAAGGCTGTGCGTGTGAGTGTGTTGGGGCGCAGGGGAACTGGCAATAAGACGAACTGATAACGTGTCTCATGTCGCGAGGCTGCGGTGCACGCTGGTGTCATGTGAAGTGCTAGAAGATGGACCTCGGGTCAGCTGATCGTGAAGACCGTGAAGATCGTAAAACAAACCACAATGCGGTGACAAGCCACGGAGGGATATCAAGCCACAAAGGGGTGATACCTGATGTGATACCTGATATCGGAGATAAAGTCATCCGCAAAGGTCGCCTAGATCCAGGTTAGTAGCACTTAGATGGCGACTATTGGCAGACTTCAATATTAAATTTAGTGTGACAGTTTTTTAACGTTTTATGTAGTTTGGTATTGCTTATTTGGAATTAGATAACAATATGAATAATCCACCGATTTTGTTTTGCTTCGAGATCCAGTGTCGTTAAGGTCTCTTCTTGTAACAGCTTATGTCCGCATACGTCGTTGTTTTGATCGAAAGTCAGTTACAATATTATCGTAAGACACGGACACGGTGTACACTGTACATACAATAGTAGGAAGGTTTTCACTCAAGTGGAGTCGTGCGTGCTGTCAATGACCGAGATATATCTGATACTTATGATAACGCAAACCTTGAAATTAGTTAAGATTTTGTGGCGAAGGACTAAATGCTGTTGAAAACCTCCAGAAAAAGTACAACAATTAAAGGTATAAATAAAAATATGTATATTTATAATATTTACTATACGGTCGCATGTTTCGTTTCAGATGACGTTTGACAGCCGTCCGTGGTGATGACGTCAGTCCATGACGTCACTCAGCTCTGCCGATTGCAGGATCCAGGTACGTTCTAGCCACCCCTGCCGCTCTATCAGACCATGGTCCGTGACACCCCTCTGCTGCCCCCATCATGTTCCGTGCGTCGTGCCCCGCCGCTGACCGCAGCTGACCTCACGGGTGACGAATCTGAGCGTCACGGAGTCCACTGGTCGGGGGCAGCTCAGCCGGGCTCCGTCACCGACCCGCGGTCACGCCAGGGCTGCCAGTATTTACCGAGCGGCAGATTACCACCGTCTGACCGCGAGGCTGCCTCTGACCGCACTGCTTCTGACCGCGGTGTTTCTGGACTGCAGGGATAATCGGTCAAGTCCGTTTTGTGTGTGCGGTGTGGCGGGTGGCTTATACGTGTACGGAGTGGGGTGATATTTCTGGGTTCACTGCCGTACCGTTGGCAGAGCCGTTCCTGTTGACAGGGCACACTGTGAGCCTCTGTTCCGGGCCGTGGTGGGGTGGGGTGCCGTCCGTTACGGTGGGGGAGGGGAGGGGAAGCAGGTGCGGGCCAGGGGGGTCGCGGCAGGCTGCTATCACGGAATGTGCTCCAATCCGCAGCCCGAGTGGCTTGATGTATATGTGTGTTAGAACTGAGACGTCATTAACATCAGCATACGACTTGCAAGTACAGTTTTAGTTAGCAGTGGTCGTGATTATAATACAATATGTTGTGATATTTCGTTTCAGTCATAAAATATAACAACTGGTCTGTTATAGAATTTAATACGCATGAACAACTTAAAACTCGTACTTTAAATGTCATTTTGGCTGGACACTATTGCTTTTAAGTCATTGTTCGTTATTCGTAATGTTATAGCTCATGCTCATGTTTTCATAAACAAAATTATTGTATTTTCAGACGATTGATATGTTTGCCACGCTGCATCATTGTCATCCTGCTACTGGACAAAGACTTCCGGCGAACTACCAACACACGGTCCCAGAGCGACTCCGGAAGTGAGCAAGAGCTGGCAGCTATACTTTTCTCCGCACTGGCGATAGCCGATTGGCGATCCATCTTTACACCGGAGACGTCCATCTTAAACCCAACGTGCACGTGTGATATACTAATTAAATCTGTGATGTTCTTATATGCTAATAAATGTACGATGTCGATGAAACGTTTTCTTACTGGGATACATAGCATGAAGAATTTACGGGACAGTCTGTTAAATGTAATACATTTCGATAATATCCGGTTGTAAAGTTGGGGGAAAATATCACCCGGGGATTTAGCCGGTCATGTTTTGCGACAAGTAATAAATTAAGATAAAATAGACTTTGCAAGTAATGCAACAAAGGAAAAGAAACACAAAAGCATAGTATTGATATGATGTTTTAGCAGCATTTTGACGATATGCTGATAAAAATGATGGGATTCAAACACAATATTTATATCCCGAACTCCAAATGTGCTTAAGTTGTGCTGGCATTTACAACTATCTTCCCATACTGTCAGCACATACCTCACTGCATTAGCTAGTGACCCCCTTCTCTAACCTACCCCTCTTTATCGGAGTGTGGTCGTGGAAGGGAGGAGGGGCCCTGCCTCACCCCTCCCTCTGTCCGGGGGTCTGATGACGGTGGTGGCGCCGGTCGGCTGCTGCCGTCTGACGCGACATATTGTGATGGATTATGTGGCGGGAACACGGGTCGCCGGCCCCAGCCATTTGTAATGGACGAGACAAGGTACGCCATGCCCCAACCGCCTAATGGAAATGTCGCGTATCCGGTCGCATGGTTGAATAGTAATCATGCAAGATATGTTCGGTCAAACGTATACGTTCAAGAACACGTCATTCGTCAAGATGTCAAAACGGCTGTCGGCTTACGGCCAAATTTAGTGAGGCACCAACCAACGGAAAACAGAGCAGACAGCAGACAACTTGATCGACATATTGCAAGAGAATTATGCATGTGCGGGCGATAATTTTGCCGATTCCTGCCTGCCGTATATGCTGTGCCGCAGCACAGAGACGCGCGTGGTGGTGTTACGCTTACAGCCACCCGTGCAGTCTCCAAATGTAATGTCAGCAACAGCCGCCGCCCGTCAACGGTCAACATATCGGGTGTGCTACACTCGCTGAATATTCAGTCGCATGATAACTCTAGCGATATGAGTTCCTGGGAGGTTGAATCATGCTTCCTGCATGTATTAGCCGTACTCAATGCGGTCAGACGGGTAGGCGAACGGGCGAACTTCCGTTGTCTCGATATCGGTCAGGGTTTGTTGAATTCCACTGTCCCGGCAGTGATTCTTCTGACTACTGACTACAGACAACAAAGAAAGCCGGCTCCCGGCCAGTCCTGGCCGCAGCCCAGCTTCTCGGCGCGCTTACTAGTGATGGCAATAATGTAACAGGTCCAGCCGCTTATGTGGTGAGCTTCCCGCGCCCCAGACTGTGAAGACAGTTCTCACAAAGCCGCCGGTCCGCCTGACTTCTGAACCACCCAGCCGCTGACCCGTTTCATTGGAGTTCGTGCCGTGACCTATCGTGCCTACCACTGCTGGCATCATCGTGAGATGACAGCTCCTGGCCTGCTGTCATGCGGCGGCATGTCAACCGTCATGCCACGCCGTCTGATGTGGCTGACGTTAAACCTGTGTGGCATGTTGAGCAGTGATATAACGGACTGAGTCCGGGATTCGCTCGCATCGCTAAGTTCAGCACATCAGACTAACTGGACTGCTTAGAACTTGCATTGCAATAGTTAATGCATGCATGAAGATGTTGCACAGAGCTGTTTTGTCCAACTTAATCTTACTTTCAAGTTTCAACCCGCTTAAAACGTATACAAAGCAGCCAGTGCATTTGTTTGAAGAATATGAACCTACTCAACACTACCAAAAGTAAGATTATAAAACATCTTTAAATAACAGTTGGTGAGAGACCGTGGAGAAGACAAAAAACATAAGTGATTGGATATAACTCAGTGCATGCCAATTAACAGGTAAGACACTGTGTGACTCAATGCACGAAATAGTACTGCACGCTGCATAGGTCGCATTACACATGTCACACGCATTACACACGCTATATACACTACAGACGAGACGGAGCCGTGGTACTTCCGACTGAATAACTGTCCAATCCGGCTCAGCAGTCGGAGAGACAGGAAGCTAATCCACAGTGGGAGAAACCGTCTGTCAAACCCTGCCCGAGCCTCCGCATCACCCGGTCCGACCGTGGGAGCGTGCTATAACCAGACGCCGTGACCGTGTAGCAACGGTCTTCCGAGACCGAGACCAGGACCGAGACCGAGACAGAGACAGAGACAAGACAGAAACAGAGACAGAGACAGAGACAGAGACAGTAGACAGAGACAGAACAAGACAGAGACAGAGACAGAGCCGAGACGAGACCGAGGACCGAGACCGGACCGAGACCGGACCGAGACCGGACCGAGACCGGACCGAGACCGGACCGAGACCAGACCGAGACCGGACCGAGACCGGACCGAGACTGGACCGAGACCGGACCGAGACCGGACGAGACCGAGACCAGACCAGACCTGCAGACCAGGAAAAACCCCGAGGGGACCAGGACGAGACAGGACGCGAGACCAGGACGAGACCAGGACCGAGGACCGAGACCGAGCCGAGAACCGAACCGGAGACGCAGACCGAGACCGAGACCGAGACCGAGACCCATACAGAGGCCGAGGACCGGACGAGACCGAAGACCGAGACCGAGAGCGAGAGCGAGAGCGAGAGCGAGAGCGAGAGCGAGACCGATATCAGGACCGAGACCAGGACCGAGACCAGGACCGAGACCAGGACCGAGACCAGGACCGAGACCAGGACCGAGATCAGGACCGAGACCAGGACCGAGACCAGGACCGAGACCAGGACCGAGAACAGGACCGAGACCAGGACCGAGACCGAGACCGAGACCGAGACCGAGACCGAGACCGAGGCCGAGACCGAGACCGAGACCGAAACCGAGACCGAGACCGAGACCGAGACCGAGACCCAGGACCGAGACCGAGACCGAGACCGAGACCGAGACAGAGCCGAGACCGAGGAGACCGAGACCGAGACCGAGACCGAGACCGAGACCGAGACCGAGACCGAGACCGAGACCGAGACCGAGATGCGGTCTGTCGACTGACGCTTCTCCCACCCGCTCCGTTCGTCCCGTCCGCTCCGTTCACTCCGTCCCGTCACGCCGGCCCCTCTGAGCCGCCCCCTCCTCTCTCTTGCCTCTCCCTGCCACGGTCAGATTGCCCGCCTGTATCTGAGTCCCATCTCCGCACAGTCGGCCGCCAGCATGAAGGCACGCTCCTTGGAAGCCCCGGGCTGAACAGGGCTGGGTGGCTGATCTGCGACTGGTCCCGGCCGTCCCCGGTCCCGCTCCTGGTCCGGTCCGGTCCCGCGGCTCGCGGCCGGCAAATGGACCCGCCCGGTGCGCGGTCCTTTATAATGCAAATGACCAGGTGAGGCGGGCGGCCCGCAACGTCAGGGAAGTACGCTGTGTGGCGTCTGCGGTCTAAAAGGTACAGCGCGAGCGTAGGTGGGCGGCAGAAAGGCAGGCGGATTATCCTGTCATGCGGCTTTTCAGAGGCACACCTGAACGAATCGTCACCTCCCGCGAGCACGGACCCGAGTCAAAGGCGCGGCGGCAAAATAACACGCTAACATGATAGGTGAGGTCGGCAGATGACGAGGAAGTGAAACACAAACAAGCGTGAGAACTCCGGCTGTGGCTGAGATTACGACGTGAGAACGCAGACTGTTTTCGAGCTCAGCCGTGCTGAGACCAGACTCACCGACAGACACACCCTGCCATTCTATAAGGCTGCATAGTTTACAATATGTTCGCTGCTGATTGACAATATTGTTTATTGCGTAAATCTTGATAAATATCTGGTGTTCATTATATTTGTTACATGTGCTCAATATATATTATATATATAATGATATATAATATATATATATATAATATATATATATATAATATATATATAATATTATATTGTGCTCAATGATTCGGTTATCAATTCCCTGAAGTCAGTCTTCGGAGGTCGTGGATATTTAATACCTTCGGTAAAGTAATCAGACAAGAAAAACACGCTTGTTAGCGTATAATACGATAAGAAAGTGAAATCACGATAAAAAGGGAGGACACATATGTGCTTCACTTTTATCGTGAGTTATGAGTTATTTCGAGAGTTGTATTGACACATAAGACAAAATGGTAGGATTGAATACGATAAGCAGGATCATAGCGATGTTCGAAGATTATGATTGGAGTGTGCCAGGGAACTGCACGAGGCAATATACCGTTGCTTCTCTGATAGATATTACGCTATTTATTTCTGTATCGTCAAATCAATGGATGGCATTAAAATGACTTCACCCCTCGCTCATCTAGCCGGCTTATAGAAGACTGGGCTGAGCTGTATATAAAGCCTTTTGATGGTGTTTCCTATGATGAGAGGCTGGTTATCAAATTGTGTTGGATTTGCTCCGTTTCTATCAAGTGCTCGAATATTTCCTTTCAACCAATGTTTTCCAGTTTATTTCGAAACTGCGTTGTTGTTGCATGAGCTCGCGGAGACACAACACCAGGTGATAGCTTGTCTGATCAGATTCTGCTTCGCCTTACGCTCTGAAAGTCGAGCCGGGACCGTGACCCGCCCCCGCTCCGTCTCTGCGTCCCTGTGACCCGGGAGCGGCGCTCCGGTGACGAATGGGACCGCAAACGGTATCACAGTCCCTCTGACCTTGAGTGACCCAGAAAAACACGTTTGTCTCGAGCTGAGCTGACGGGGGCCCGGCAGCTCGGAGCCGACCGTACTGTGTCAGGAGTCAGGATAGTGGGGAGACGGAGCCACACTCGTGCGTCGGCTCCTATTGAGTCGCGCACCGTACCGCCCCCAACGGGACGGCCGGCCGCAGTTTAATGACGTCATTAGTGCCGCTGGTCGGCTTCCGTCGGTGCTGCGGCCGTGGGGTGGCCTGCTGTGAGACGGGCCGCCGCCCTGGGCCGGGCCGCCACACTGCCGCCGCTTGCAACACAGCCCTCCCGGAGAAAGTCGCAGTTTCCAGGTTCGGCTTGTTGATGATTTACAGCACTGGAGCAACGCAAACAACGCCACCACACGTAACACGGGTAATGGTTATTGCCGCTGGCTGGCGGTCTTTAAAAGGTGTGCATTAGATAACTATGCATTCCACGTCGTGATGGCGTGTAAAAGCGTGTTATCCAATCGACTGTAGCCAGTGAAGGGCGAGGCATGTGTTGTTGTCTCGTTAATGGCTATAGGTACAGCAAATTGCACTGTCTTTAAACTGACAATCAAACCATATGTGACCTATTTCTGGTGAACAGCATGTGTAAAATATTATCCTTTAACTGCTGCCACGTACTCATGCATTGGTATGTTAAATAGTTAATTGATGTATTTGACTATGGGATAAATGTATGTTGACGATAACAACTTAAAGCGATGTTTAATCAAAGCTTTCAATATGAATAAAGCTTTCGATATGAATATTCATGGTTCATATGAAAGCAAAGCTTTAGATATGAACCAATATGAATTGACTGGGTTATAAGCTGACGTGTGCCTGGATCCGGGATCCAGCTAAGATCCGGATATCTGTGTCCTGACCCCTGTGTCCTGGGATCCCTATGAGACACAAGATTAAGGTACACAATAAGCCAAGGGATCCACAAAGAAACCATATCCTGATATATTGTATGCCAACTTCCAAGGGATCCACTGGGATCCCAGATCTAACTTCGGGATTCAGGTAGATACCTACTTCTTGCTAATTCTATGATATGTGAGAATCTATTACATTATCTATGTTTGTAACGTACAAGGCAATTTGAATGCATCAATAATCATATCAACTATCATCAACCAATCAGACATGTGCCTGGATCCGGGATCCAGCTGATAAATGAATCTCTGTGTCCTGAGTCCCGGGATCCACATGGGACACTAGATCCAGGTACACAATAAGCCAATGAAGATCTCAGATCCTGATATATTTCATGCCGAGGGATCTACTGGGATCCCATATCCAGCTTCGGGATCCATGCACATTGGTATGTATGTACCTTCATCTTGCTTATATCATAACATTGGAAAATTATTTACAATTATATGTTTGGTAACAGGAGTGTACAGACTAGGGTAAATGTTCTGTCCACTTAATCACCTCAACCGATGACGATGTTCCCGGTGAATAAATCATTCGTGAAAACAGCTAGTAGCAGTCCTTTCAAGCCTCTATTCGAATAAATCCTTCATTTTCCTGGGGCGATGTTTGTTTTCATCTGACGGAAGCTAGCGATAGAAAGTATTCTTAAAAAGCTTTGGTTACGCGCACCCGTTCAGCTCAATGTCAACGTTGTCACTTGTCTATCGGTGCTGTTTGTCGGTGCTACATGCAGTGAAATCGATTGAAACTATTTTTGCCCTCGCCCCTGATACCGGGGGAGAGGGCTATAGTAATTGCATTGGATTCCACTGCGTGCAGCACTGACAGACAGAGGCAGAAACAGCGGACATAACTTTTGCACGGACAGAACATTTACCCTAGACTGTACACCTTACAAGGTAATTTGCAGGTACTAATTATCTTCATAGTACATATACTACATACGCAAAATAGAGACCACAAATGTTTTTATGTCAGTCCCTGCATCTTGTGTTTCAAGATCTGAAGCTCGTTTTAAATTAGAGATCCACTGAGATCCCTGATCCTAAAGCAATTTACGTCGAGAGATCCAGAAGGATCACACATCCTCATGCATTTTACGCAGAGGGATCCACTGGGATCCAAGATCTTCATGCATTTTATACCGAGGGATCCACTGGGATCTCGGATCCAACTTCGGGATCCAGGAACAAGTCTGCAATCAATTATACATATTACATAGTACACACTTCATACGCAAAAAAATGTTGATGTCAGCCCTACATATGAGGCTAATTAATTAGAGATATGAATATATGAGGCTCGTTTTAATTAGAGATCCACTGAGATCCCAGATCCTGAAGCATTTTACGCCGATGGATCCAGGAGGATTCAGATCTCTACTTATGTGACGATGAGGAATCCACTGGGATCCAAAATTTGTATACGTTTTATGCCGATGGATCCACTGGGATCCCAGATACAGCAAGGGCGTAGCTTCTCTAGAAAAGTTGGGGGGGGGCTGAACATCATTGACAGGGGAGCGCGTTAAACGCCGCCTGGTTATCTTCCGAACCAATATGATCGCAGCGAGACGCGCAAGGCGGCATTAGAAAGTGCTCATTGAGACGAATCTAAAGCATGCTCGAAAATCTCAAATTGAGGTCACATGTTTGGTTACGGTTAGGTCAAAGGTCAAAATCAATGTATTTTCGAGTATGGACCATACTTTCCGTCCCAAGCCTTTGATTGCGACCATGATCACCCAAAGTGCTCTTAAATGTATGATATACATCCTGCATGATCAAAAGTGAGATTATTGGCAAATATCAAAGGTCAAGGTCAGATAAAACAAAAGATCACAAAGTCAAATAACTATACACAAAATTTATATGAAAGCTATGTAACTCATGTTTTATGAATCATTCTAAGCAAGGAAGGCGATAGTGATACTCATTTGACTACCAGACATCATGTATATGAAGTAAATGTCAAGCTAAGGTCAAAGAAAGGTAAAAATGTAAAAATTTTAATTGATCACTATAAACGAAAAAGGCATGCTTCTAGACCAGTTTTGTCTCAGGAATACAGTGCTGTCATTTTTTGTCTGTATCTTGTCAAAAAAGCCAAAAAGCGAAATTTCAAAATATGATGTCATGAGCTACCAGCACTGTAAATGCGATACTCAGTCAAAAATTATATGATTTTAAAATTTGGTATAGTAGTTGTTTGCATATGGTTCTCTGACAAGTTTTTTAAATATCTTTGAAAATTTAAAATTTTGTAGTCATTTATTTATTTATTTTTAATTGGAGTCAAAAACCCAAAAATCCAAAAATCAGAGATAACCATTGTATAGCTCTTATTCTTTGCATTCTTTATCTGGTTTTGGATTGCGTTTTGCTTATTGTATTGCCTTTGTGCGATCTGTTAAAGTTTAGCTGATTTATGTTTAAAAGCCGTGTGTAGTGATGTTACTAAATTCGCTATATCTAAAAAATATGGGCGCAAAGTGACCTTTGATGTCGACGCGCCCTAAAACCCCAATAATCAATCAATCAATCATATCTAAAAAATATCGACAAAATTGATTTTATTTTTGCACAGAAGACGTGAAAATTATGTAAGGTTAAGGTACCCGAAGTTTCACGTTCATAGCACTAATTGTTTTTTAGTTATAACGATAAAAACGGCAGGGAGCGTTAACCCCCTCCCTCCAGTCAATGCCGGGTTAAAGTACCATCAAAATCCACAAAACACATATTTCTCCTCGGATTCGACCAGCTTCCTCGTCCGAGTTGGGGGGGGGGGATGAAGCCCAAGTTGGGGAAGGGGGTCTGAAGCCTCCCAATTGAATAGGAACCTTCACCCCTGAGATCCAGCATCGGGATCAGAGTTGCAAAATCTTACGCACTTGCCCACGTGCGAAGGTGACCGATTTGCAACTTAAATGAGCTGATGTGACTTACTTGTACTTTTAAATCATCAGCTTATTAGTTATTACATAATAATATAGAAATGTTTAGCATTTGTGTGGGAATCTTTTAACACTTAGTGATATGTAAATAATTGGGGTACTATTCAAAACTTTTCAGGCGTTAAAGACACGTAAAGTTTTTTACCACCCAAAAAGTATTCCAAAGACAGCGGAGACAGCAGAGACAGCATTGCAACTTCACATATTGGGCGGTGTCAGATAGTTTCATCGGGTATGATTGTTTACTTTATGTATTTCAGTAAGGGCATGCTTATTACTAGATTTGTGCCTGGATCCCGATTTGGGATCCAGCACAAATCTAGTAATAAGCATGCCCTTACTGAAATACATAAAGTAAACAATCATACCCGATAAAACTATCTAACACCGCCCAATATGTGATGTTGCAATGCTGTCTCTGCTATCGTTCTGCGGTGCCTGTTCAGTCCAGCGTGTCGGTCGGCCCAGGCCCACATCTCCGGCGCACGGCCTCCTGGTATATCCTCCATGTAATCACTAATGAATTGCCTCGCCGTGAAGCCGCCTCCCCGCCAGCTAAGAGGATTATTGTATGGAAATCGAACGCCTGCCTGGCCTACAATCCTCCGACCCTCAGCAGAAAACAATCAATAGATTACGGCCAGGAGCGACGGTCTCTCGACAATAATGACATGGCAGATTATTCGGTGAATTTATCGCTCTTCTCAGCAGAAACAGGTGCAAATTAATAGTGTTCCGCCCGGGGGAAGGCAAAACAAATGGTCACGTGGCTACTGAAGAAGTGT
>VOPJ01010265.1:0-34340 GCA_014673585.1 Semibalanus balanoides | reverse complement strand
TCATGTCGGGCCGTTGCCTCCTGCTTCACCTGATTGAGTTGTTCCTGTCTTTCAGCCGTCAGATCTACTGGCTGAACGTAAGTCCCTGTCTCCTCCACCGACAGGAGGTTGGCATGGGGCGAGTTCAGCTTGACTCCATACATAACTTCATGAGGAGACAACCGTGTTGAAGAGTTCATCATGCAGTTGAACGTAAAACTGACCTCTTTCAACACCTTCGGCCAGTCAGTCTTCTTCATGTGCCTCTCAGCGAGCATGCAGCGCAGCAGCTGCTTAGTCGACTGGATACAGCGCTCAGCTAGTCCATCGCCCTCTGCGTTAGGGGCATGGAGCGTCTCTTCTCATACTGAGCGGTCACAAGCTGCGTTATGGAGTTTCCATCCATGTGTGTGCCTGGTCAGTATGAGAATCTTCGGCATACCATGGCGATAAACCCAACCGCCCATGAACGCCTCTGATACTGTCTCAGCACGCTGATCCTTCATGGGTACTAGCTCCACAAACCGTGCAAACATATCTACAATCACCAGGAAATATCTGTAGCCATCTTCGCTCCATGGCAGAGTGCCAACGTCCATCGACACCGCGTTGCGGGGCGAAAGATGACCTAGTTCATACGGCTGTAGGTCAACCTTCGGCTGGAACGACCGCTTGTTGGCACCACACACAATTGCATTTCCGCACAATACGCGTACGTCCGACCATCCCCGATCCAGTAGTAAATGCTCTCGAGAGGTTTCACTCGTCTTAGTGACGCCCAAATGACCGCTTTGTGTGCCCTCTCAGTTAGCTCTCGTTGTATACTGAGCGGCACGACGATTCTGCTCCCTTCAGCAAGCAACCCCCCAGACTTGCATGTTGGGTAGGCCGGAAACGACCTCTGTCCAATGCGATCGTGTCACGAGCTGAGCCATCGCAAACGACGTCGCAGGTCTTCACTCTGCGCGGCCTTCAGCCGCTTTGAAAGCACATTTCTTGTCACCAGAAACGTGTACACGTGATTCGTTTTTTTTTCCTTTAAAAAAGGTTTCCCGTCTCGTCTGTCACCTCAGGGTCTACAGGCTGCTTGATCCTGCTCAGACAGTCTGCTGCAGAATTATCGACGCCTCTCCTGTAGACAATCTCATACTGCAACGACTCAAGCTCCATGAGCCACCGAGCGAACTTGTGCCTCGGATCCCGTTGTTTCCGCAGCCAGACCAAGGGGTTGTGGTCTGTGACAAGATCACCTTCGGAGCTGCTTGTACGTACTTAGACCACTTCCGAACCGCAGCCACCAAGGCCCAACACTCCAACTCACTGGCAGCATAGTTCGTCTGCGCCTTATCCAGGCCAGACGAGAAATAAGCCACGGGACGCCTCGTGCCACCGTCGGATTCTTGCGTCAGGATCCCGCCTACACCAGAGGAGCTTGCATCCACCTCTACCCAGAAAGGCTGATCCCACTGAGGATACGCCAGGACGGACGGCTGATGAGGCAATCGTGCAGATTGAAGGCATCTTCACAATCCTTCGTCCACTGCCACTTCACGTCCTTCCCCGTCAGGCTGTACAGAGGCCCTGCCATGCTGGCCATGTCGGGTATGAATTGTCGGTAATAGTTCACCAAGCCAAGAAAACGCTGTAGTTCCTTCTTGGTGGTAGGAAGTTTGATCTGCTTGACATGGACTCTCAATGGGCCGGTACCACGGGCGTCCACCTCCATGTCCTACGAATCTCCACTGCTTTGTAGCCGAACTTGCACTTGGTCTTAGACGGGAGTTGCATGTTGGCGTCCAGAAGCGCACGCAACGTCCGACGTAGACACTGGATGTGTTGCTCCATATCTGACGTGTACACGCAGATGTCGTCGATGTAGGCTGCTGTCTGCGGCACACCGTCCAGGACTTCATCGATCACGCGCTGATAGGTACTCTGACTGTTGCATAAGCCGAAAGCCATTACGTTCATCTCGTAGAGGCCTTTTGGAACCGAGAATGCTGTCTTCGCCCTGTCACATTCCCGAACAGCACTGACCAATAAGCGCTGCAGGCCATCCAGAGAGAACACTTGGGCTCCCTGCATACTGTCTAGTATGTCCTGACGTGTGCTGCTGGGTAGGCGTCCTTTGACGTCACCTGTTCAGGTCCCTGTAGTCATCACGAAACCGTACGAGGCATCCTCTTCCTGACCAGATGACCCGACTACTCCAGGGTGACTCTGATGGTCGGAAATGTCGGTTTGCAACATTTTCGTTCAGTTGGTTCTGACCTTCTTTCTCCATGTCTTTGGTGACATTCTTTGCGATCTTTGTGTTTCACAGACGACGTCATCCAATTCATCCTGTGTTCTGCTCTGTGAGTTCCTAGCAGTTCTGGTCCACGGCGAACCTTCTTCTCATTCCCCACGAGCATACTAGAGGAATCTTCCTGCGTTGCTCTTCTGGTAGATCCGGATTGATGCGTGCATCTATCTCGTCTTCAGACGGAGTCTCACAGCACTCCAAGGCTGCCACAGCTATCCGGTTCGGTTGCTCTCCACCACGCATCATCACATCTGGCACCTTCCATGACGACCCGAGACGGATACGGCCGCGATTCCAGTCAAACTCAGTGGTGGGGAACTTAGCCAGGAAGTCCCGTCCCAGGATTACCACTCGGGACTCACCCGCCGTCACGTGGAGGTTGTGAGGAATACGCTGTCCATCACCCGCGTCAACCAGTACAGACAGCCTACCAATGACAGGCACCTCACCACCAACACCCACGACGGTATCCTTCAGATCATTTACATAAGTGACCCTGTGTGACAGTTTCAGGCTCTGCACCGATCGCTCATCCACAACTGACAACGCGGCCCCAGAGTCTAATAGGGCTGACACAGGACTCTTATCAAAACATACACGCAATGTCACAGCCTCTTCACCACACTCGCCAGAACTAGCAGCAACATGATACACCTTTGACCTTGAGGAACAGTTTCTGGTATCGTGTCCCTTCTTACCGCACTTTGCACAATGCTTGCAGGGCACTGGCGCATCATTGTGGACACAGAAGTTGCATAGATAACACCGTCGCTCCTGTCCCTAGGGGAACCGCACTGTGTACACACGCGCTCATTCATCAGGACCTGGCACACGCTGCTCGGGTTCTGACCCTTGTACAACCTTACACTCATCAGTGCCTGACCACAGCAGTGTTTACCAAGCTGTGATGTACCTACAAAATTGCGTGTACCCCTATCCAGCTGAGGACTCTGTCCACCAGCACCCCTTAACAGAATCACAGATCTCGAACCCAGGTTAGCTATTGGACTGTGTTCATCTTGATCTGCTAAACGGCATGGATTTAGCCTTTGTCTGTACCCTCTTTACAGTTGAGTCACAAACAGCTGCAGAACAAACTTAAAGTCTGCCTTCGCTTGTACTCCTAGCTTACAAAGCTGGTAATAGAAATCATCGACCTGTACTCCAGGGATCCAGTCCAAACGACATAGGGACTGCATGCACTCATATTTGTCCAACGGAGGATCCAGAGTCTTTATCAGCACTGTGAAGGCACTTGCCAGAGTGGTCTCAGACTTGACGACCTGTTTAACCAGTTCACACTCTGCTGGTCGCCGGTTCACGTATGCTGGGAGGAGAGATATGGCCATCTTCTCCCCCTCAGTACCTCTCGCCTTTAGAGTCCCCACAGCAGCTGAGAAGAGGGGCTCCCAGTCCTCGATCCGCTGCCCCATCCTCAGAGCTGGTACTGGGAGGTTCATGACCACCTGGTCCAGTGCAGCAGCCCCAGCACCTGATGCGATGTCTGGCTTTACCTCTGCCATCTCTGATCTAGGTAGCTGTTGTATTTATAAATGTCCGGAACTAGTCTCATGCTCTACTATGGCTTGACCGCATGCTTGGCCCTTGCTTAGCCCAGTTAGGAACAGCAGGCACATGCAGAGAGAGTGCTTTATTCTTTAGAATAATAACAACAGAATGGGAACGGTCTGAAACAGACAGCAACATAAATATATCGGTCTTAACATACGAGTATAGTTGTCTCCACTAATATCACCCACTGGGGGAAGAAAATTTGCCGTGATCGGCACTTTTTTTCAACCGTGGATGAAGTGTTGAAAGCGTACATGTCAGAAAGTTAATCTAAAATTTGGATTTAGCACTCCTTTTAAGGCCATTGCTCCGCCCACTTTGATGATGTCACAATCGTAAATACTGATTTAATCCAATTTTAGATTGGCTCCCTGCAAGTTGCCCCAACTGATATATTGTGTGACTTGTGAGTATCTGCTGCATTGTATGACTTGTCAATTGTGATTTGTGTGACTGATATTTATATTGTAGGGAGTCTAAATTGAAATGCCAACATCATGACATGCCTGTTTCATGTCAATGACATGTCTTATTCCATCATAGAACTGCATGTTGATTTAAATATGTAGCTACATCGCCTACCATTCTTTCTAAGTTAAAAAAGTTGGTATTTTTATAATTACAAACTTTGTGAGCCACAGATAAAAAAGTCCTCAATTTCTGTGACCCGTCAAAGTCAATGTTATAAACAGGCTATGCCTATGCGGTTTATACAGCCCTGGGCTATACCAATGTGTCTGGTCATTCATTACATTATGGGGGTAGTTATCTTGTATGTTCATTAGGTACAAATTATCTTATTTTGGTACACTGCATTTTCTCATGTTTGCAGGCTGACTTGTCACCACTCAGCTTGTCAATGCAGCAGCAACAGAAGCCCAAGCAGCTAACATTATTCCAAGCTGGCTTCAAGAAAGATGAATTGTCTCGATGGGGAGTGTCAGTGGCACCGGGTCCCAGCCGTTCCTCATGTCCCCCACCCAACCAACCAGCCCCCGCTGGCGCTCCTGCCCCATCCTCAGCTTCACACCAGGATAGTGATGTTATTCTCATAGATGATGATGAGGATGACCAGCTGCTGGCACAGGCGCTGGATCAGACCATGAGGTATGTGATATTTAGTGGTCTGATGCTGTCACTTGAGCTGGTTCTTCAGAACCTTTATTTATAGTAATTTATTAATTCATTTATTCTTTCACATGGAGCCTACCTACTTATAATAACTTTGGCTTTTGGCTAGACTTTGTTTTAGCCTAGTTTTAGGTTGGGTGAGCTGTATTTAGATAGGGTCTAATCAGTGCTCACTTTTCCATGGGTTCTGACTCCATTGACTGCAGCAGTTACACTGTTGTACATCCCTAATAACAAACTACTTTGTTGTTAAAGTATTGTTACATTATCATTGCTGCAGCCTGCAGCATAGCAATGTGCAGAATCATGCTGGCAAAACTTTAATGAAACTAGCCGCTTAACTATACTGTATGATCTCGCTTTGAATCCATATATGATGTGTTATCCCTTTACAATCTTACATGATTCACATTTCCCGCCCAGTCACCACAGCGAGTGTCCCAGTGTCTGATTGCATCCTCCCATGCTTCAGTGAATGTTTCAACACCGCCCCTCCGCCGGCTGCGGCTGCCGGCACCCCTCTGGAGGTGCTGCCTGGCTTCGACGCCGATGCCGGTACCTCCTGGGTGTACCCGGTGAATTACCCGGTCCGGCAGTACCAGTACAACATTGTACGCACTGCTATCTTCGAGAATACGCTCGTGTCGCTTCCTACAGGTCAGTGGACGATGAAACTGGGCGGGTCAGGGCACGGGGCATCGTCCAATCGGTAGGGGGGAAATGTGCATTGCTGGTTATTAGTTGATGCCTTTTTGGGATTCAGAAATTCATGCAATATGAATTGGAGATTCGTGTTATTGTTATGTAATATGTGTACACGATTGTTGATCATGCCACTTTTCGCCTCTCAGCACGGCCTGATGTAACTGCCACATGCTTCGGACTCGTCTTTCTTGTTTCAGCTCAGTTTAAATCTTGAGTATCTTGATTCGATCTTACTTTTCATCTAATGAACCTACCTTTCATCATGTATTGTCATTTTTCCATTTTAAATGTGAATGTTTTCTCCGACCTCCGATCAGTTCTTGTCATCTCAGTATCGTGCCCTTACGACCTTACGAACCTCGCTCTGATCTCCCGCTGCGTCCAGGCCTGGGTAAAACGTTCATCGCTGCAGTGCTGATGTACAACTTCTACCGGTGGTACCCGCGCGGGAAGGTGGTGTTCATGGCGCCGACGCGACCTCTGGTGGCGCAGCAGATTCTCGCCTGTTACCGCATCATGGGGATACCTCGGGACGACACAGCCGAACTGACCGGTCAGTCACGCTGGCTGGATGGCTGGAGTCGGGAGGGGAGCGGTCAGCGGGGTATGGCCAGTCAGACTGGTGAGGTGTCATCGGGGTAAGGTCAGTAAGGCCTGTCAAACCAGTGGAATGGGGGTTTGGAGGGTACGCTGGTAAAACTAGCGATTAGATTAACTGGCCGATGCTAAAATGTGTGAAATGGAACCCTGGTTTTAGGCTCAGCGCCAATAGCCATTGGCCAGTACACCTCGTCTAAATGTCACCATTCACTATTTACAATATTTACCATGATGTATTCAGTATTATTATTTATTTGTTGTGCTGTTTTTATTTCGTTGTATAAAACATCTAGTGAATTTGAACACATGACAATTGATTCAAGAACCAATTGGATCTGCGTTATGTGTCTGTAATCACCGTGGCGTTGCGACCCATGCAGCTGTTGCGGCTGCTGCAGCCCCTGTGATCGACAGTACCAGTGGTGCAGTCCCCCTGACCCCCTCCCCCGCCGCGCCGCCTCTCTTCAGGCTCCATGTCTCCGTCGAAACGGCGTGCCTGCTGGCTCGGCCGCCGTCTCTTCTTCCTGACGCCTCAGGTGCTGCACAATGACCTGACGACAGGCTCCTGTCCGGCGGACCTGCTCCGCTGCGTGGTCATCGACGAGGCGCACAAGGTCAGGGTCAGGTGGTCAGGCGGTCAGGCGGTCAGGCGGTCAGGTGGTCAGGTGGTCAGGTGGTCAGGTGGTCAGGCGGGCAGGCGGTCAGGTGGTCAGATTATAGTCGGATAGTCTGGGGGTCGGGTTGTCATGTGGGCACCACTGCAGTTGTAGTCGACTGTCGACACTGTTATGGCGAATGGCCAAATGTGAATGCAGCATTCGAACCTTATCAGTGCATTTGCCTCAGTAAGGCGTCTTTCTGAGCCAGATGCACTGCGTGGTGATTGAGATCTCGGGACTTAGATATGGCCTATTTAAATCGTGATTATAAACATTTCGCTTCAATTCTCGATCCATAATAATTAATATAGCCATTGGCACACACCAAGTACACAATTATCTCGCTTATTAGTCCCTGATGTCTGTGTTATTAATCAGGAGATGTGCCTAATGGGGTCGCGAGAAGGCACGGGGTAATTGCCCTAGATAGAATTGAGATTCCCTGAACCCGACCTCCCACGCCTCGCCATTAAGTATCCCTCCTGGTGTTCGGCGCCGCGCGCGGTCAGGCTAATACTAATGGCCCTAGACGACAAAATGTTGATTGTGGACACTTGATCGTGGGGAGTGATGTTCAGCAAACACGAGCTCGTTTCTCTCGCACGGTGGCCTCCGCTCTCGAAGCCTACTCTCCGACTAGTGGCTCGCACTCAGTAGTGACGTTGATATAGGTTACGTATCTGAACTTGTATCAGTATCGAAGACATCTCAAAGTGGCGACGTGGCCGGACGCCGTGTGAACGACGGCCGGTTCAAAATATTGCCGTGGCGCGACGCCGCCTGCTTACCGACTCACCAACATCTGCGCTGGGCTTTGCTTAGTGCCGTTTATAGTGATCTCACGAGATAGTGCTCTCTTTGGCTACAATTTGGTTCACGTTTGATCAAATCTTTTAGAGTGTACAGGACGCCGCATCGTAAAACAATAAATAGTTTTGTGGATGTCAGCATTAGAGTCTCTTATGTCAATTTGGTCCATATGTATTGGCCTCTGTGGCTAGACTTGGCTGTCAGCTGGGGTTCCAGCCTAAGAGCCGAATACCAGGTGTGCTGTGTCGGTGGTGAATCTTATACCTTGACTATCTGCGTGTGCGTTAGTCATATTTAGTGTACTCTTACGAGTTACATTTTCTATAACTCCGAAATATTCCACGGAGTATCCTTTTGAACAGAGAGGGTAGATAAATGAAGGGGTTGATCCCCTGGGTGTGCTAATGATTGTGCGACTCGAGCTATAGCCAGTGCCTATACAGACAGAATATGGCAGTATGCGTCGCTACCTAGGAACTCCGTAATATAGACTCTGGCGAATGTGAGAGAGTGCCTGCTATAGAGAATTGATCTTCATAGTATGACTACAGGTTTGTCCTCAGCTAATACTGAACGCCTGTTTATACGTCGTGTCGCGTGCGAAACGTAGTCGCTCTCGCAGCTCTTTAACATTTTTGACTAATAGGGTGCTGCGGGAAATCACACCCCTGCGCAAGTCTGTTCATCGTGCCGCGAACTGTCAGTGCGAGTGCGCGGTGTAGGATTCTGGTATTGGCGTTTTACGATTTAGATGCATGAGTTACATAAGCGTATATCTCTATGTGGATATCTACCTCTCTCTGTTTTGAGGATGTGTGGGCTGTGATGGTTTGTCCATACAGTAGATGTGTCTACACTTAGATTGGTCTTGAGAAGGTATCGGCGTACTGACGGCTATTTCTCCCTCTCTTTAACAGTTGGAAGAAGTCGCAGTCGCTAGAGATGACACGTTTGAGATATGATTTTTACTATGTGATGAGTGCTTCACCTGGAACGAGATCTTTGCCTTCCGCAGTGTTTGTTAGAAGCCTTTTACGTTAGGTTTGGTCGATCTTGTGATTGGGATGATTGTCGATTTGTAAGTATATCTGTATTCTAGAATTCGCGCTGCTCCGACCGAACGTGTTCTGGCTGGGGAAGTTTTTTCTTCGCAGAGTGTGTGTAGTGTTGTCTGCTCTCTCTCTCGACATACGTAGTTTGAGCTGCATCTGATCTCAGACGTCTCTCAGGTTTTTGCGTTGCGACTTCTGATCTGTGCTAAGTGTTTGAGATGTGAAAAGTTACTCATGGGTGTCGCGCGCTGTGAAGTTCTTTCTGGAGTTCTGCCTGACATCAGATTTTGTGACGTAGTGGGGATCTGTTGTCCTACTGGAAGTTCTATGTCTTGATTTTCGACGGTTCGGAGTACTTTAGCATTAGGAAGTTACGCTAGTGTTGTGAGAGATGGAAACTCTTTCACTGCAGCAATATTATCACTAATAGCTCTCAGTATGTTCAACAATATTGCTGCTCTGAGATGAATGCTCGAGGTGTGTTCGATAAACAGTTAGTCATAGTACATCTGAGCCTGTAATGATCGGGCTTGTCTGATTGTCGCCGCTCTCTCCGCTGCCCGGCACTGTTGTCGTGTAGCGTTACTTTCGCGGACTGTGTACGCTACATGGAAGACTCAGCCCAAAGGACGGCGACAGCACAATCAGAGAGGCGCCCGCACAGGTACGGCATACCGAGCAAGCAGTGCCAGCTGGAGCTGAAGCCGGCTTAACGGTTCTGAAACGCGCAGGATAATATGGTGTTTTTCTCGGTGCCGTTCTGTCCGCTATTACGCCCGCCTTATGCTCTATCGCACTGAATCATACGTGTATAGGTAGAGCGTGGGTCCTGTTGGACCTTGCTCGTGCGTAAAACGCTGTGATAAGTACTGTAGAGTAACGTCCGTGAAGGCTCGGCTCGTCCGTGTCGACACGCAGTGTTATGTGAGCCTAATACTGGTGGTGTTAGAGCGTGAAAGGGCATCCTGGTCGTTGACCTGGGCTGCGTGCGGTTGTGCTTGGCTGCCGTTCTCGGGTGTGCGTCTCAAGTGTTGAGTTCCATGCGTGTCCCTCGTGCTCGCCGGCAGATTCCTTCTTTCTCCTGCTCCTTGTTCGTTTCTACGTATTCAGCTTAAAACTTTTTGTGAACATTGTATTGTGTGTGTAGAGAAATTCCTCTTTGTGTCCGCGCACAAGTTGCAACGCCTTGATCACCAGGACGATCCTGGGAACAGGAATGACGTGTAATGACTTATTGAGTATTTGCACACTTTTCATTTAATTGCTGGCTCCTTGTAATGTCATGTGTTAGCATTGATAGCCATTTTTGTGTTTATTTTGGCTTTGTTTAGGTATTTTATAAGCTTGTTTGAGTGTTCGATATGCAATCTTTTCTTCTTCTTTTCTCAGGTTGTTCGAACGTTTGTGTCGCGTCTTATTCAGCTGAAAGTTGTGTATAGCAGAGACGAGACGACGCTCACTAAGTTCGCCCTGCTGAGGGCCAGAGATGCGTTCAAGTAAGTTTACTATTCAAAATGATTCTGCTGATTTGTGTATAAATCTTCTTGCACTTACACAGACCTGGATATTTTTACCAAGTCGACTTAATATTTTAGGTTATTTTGCGATGGCATGCAATAAAGTGTTTATACATTACATATCGTGAATTGTTATATATTGTTGGCTAGAAATACATTTGTTTGCAACATATCAAATTATTTTCCTTTACTGCCTTTCGCCCCGATCCTATGCAACTGCGTCTGTTCTGAGCTGATTAACCTGTGACCTGACCTCTGACCTTTGTTACAGACAGTCGCCTCCTCCTGGTATCGGTGGCCGCCAGATGGGTCTGGTGGAGTCTGACTTCGCCATGTCTATGTCGCTGTACCACGCGCTCGAGCTGCTGCAGCTGCACGGACTACGCAGCTTCTACAGCTTCGTCCAGAGTCAGTTAATCACTCATTCAGTCATGTATGTAGTCATGCATTCATTTATCTGTCTTACATCCATTCAATCAGGCAGACAGATATTCATTCACATGTTTAAGTAATCACTCAGGTGTTTGTCAAGCAATTAATGGGTTCATTTTCATTCATTCATTTATTCAGCCAATTCAGGCAGGTCGTCTTTAGCGATACAGTCAGTTGATACGGTTTCGTCCGTTACTGTCGGTCACTTTATCGGGTTGTCATTTGTTCAGTATTCAGTCATTCATTCATTCAGTTAGTCTGTCTCTGTCATTCAGTCAGTCAGTCTCAGTCAGTCAGTCTCAGTCATTCAGTCTCAGTCATTCAGTCAGTCAGTCTCAGTCAGTCAGTCAGTCTCAGTCATTCAGTCAGTTTGTTGTCAGCCAATCGGTCGAGAGCCAGTCGCCTAGTTGGTCAGTTCAGTTCAGTTCAGCGGACGTTAGCGGGTGTGGACGTTACTCTGCCGTTCACCAGGCATCCTCCGTGGAGAGAATTGGCGTCTGGGGCTGTCCGCCGGTGCCTGTTGGGCTGGCAGTTCTCTCTCGGAGCTGTCGCAAGCGTATGCAATCGGATCCGGGGACAAAGAATACAGTTGTACGCGATTCCACAAACGAGCTGCACTGACCGAACTGGCGGAAGTGCGGCAGGAAGGGCTCAGGCCCTGTGCTCGTACGAGGTGGACATGCAGCGCTCCGGCAAGATGGCAGCCAAGAGAGCAGAAGGAGACTCGGCGGGATGATAGGACTCTCACTTAGCAGAGTTACAGCTCGAAGTGGCCACTGTAACTCTCGTGATGGAACGATGGATGGAGTGGAGGGAGGGTAGGTGAGTGTGAAGAAGGGGGGGATGCCGAGTCAGGAGGCTGAGGGAGGTGAGGGAGGGAGGGGAGGAGGGAGGATGTGCATAAGTGGGACTTGAGACCCATGCAACGAGTGCAAGAGGTAAGGAAGCCAGGCGCACAAGGAAAATTACGCGACCAGTAGAGAAAGGATATATGTGAAGGAACGCTGCAAATGATATGGTGGCGCGCAAGTGAGAGGCCGATTAGAGGAGAGGAGAGAGTGTCGAGACGGAGCGACTTTCTAGGACGAATGAGTTAACTTACCGCGCAGTTCGAAGCGTTGAATGCGTCAAGAACTGTCCAACGCGAAAAAGCTTTTAACCGTCAACTTCTGAGCTGTCAAATTACGGATGCCAAACTGGGTCCAGAAAAACAAACTTTCAAGAAAAACTTCTATGGCAAACACTTCCTTTGGACCAGAACTTCGGTGAGAGGCAAAAACTTCCACTCGGAGAGAATGCTGAGGGAGGCCATCAGTCGAAGGCTGTGTAGGGAAAAGGGTTGGTGATGGATGCTGATTAGAGTTTATAAGTGAGAAATGACTTGCATAAACGGTCAAGCATTAGTAAGAACTAGCCCCATACCAGTTCTCAAGCCAAAAACATCCCTAGGTAAGAACTTTAAGGAGGTAAAGTCTGTTAGCCGTCAAAGGCTTCGAGTGAAAAAATAGACCGCTTTCATAATGGTTACGGTAGTACTGAAAAATCGGTCGGTCGGAGGGCGGAGCTGGCTCGTCCTGTATCAGATGCTCTCGCCTGAACGCGTCCTTGCCTTAGAGTGATTCACACCCTGATGTCTCATCATGGAATATTCTAGCTCTCTAGGGTATCTAGAACTATCTCGTGATGCAAACATATCACTCGACACATTCTAGAGTGCGTAGTCCCCGCAATTTGACTCTGTATAAAATCATCGAAATCGGGCTCACTAGAAGAGATTCGCAGAAGTACCTTTTGAACCCTCAACCGATGAAACAATTGCTCAATTCATCCGCTTGATCGTCTCACTGTTTTGGGACTTAACTTTAGTATATACCAGTTACTCGAACTCGGATATGTCTCGAGAAAGGGATCTCTCGCCTTCCTACCTGAATCGAGCGGAAATGGAGCACGCGAACCTGCAAATGTGCATGTTTTTCAAGTCGGTTAGGACGCAAACTGTCGTTCCGGTTGTATCGGATGCTTGTAACGTGTCACTTTCGAAGTGTTCAGGGAACATATGCAACAGTAGTGTGAGTCATGAAGATACCCTTGGCGTGATCGCCCTCGCTCCCCACTGGAGATCTGTGACAACTCGTCGCGGTAGTCAACGCCGTAAGTCCAGTACTCCCGATGGCTGAGATAGCTTGTTGGGCCTCTTACAGTTTCCATACTATTGGTATAGCGTTTATTAATGTCTTGAAGTACAAGTTGACATCTCTCAATTTAAATAACGATAAATCATTCATGTCTCCGACTGACGGCAGTCACCTTATTCTTTCTTCACTTCATATCTCTGGCAAGGGTCAGGCTCGACAATTATCAGAAGTGGGGACACTCAACAGAGTCCTGAGAATATCTATTCGAGTGTAAGAGATATATCTCCTCGGTATGGTTCCGTCATTATATGCCGAGTGATATAGTTATGTCATATGTCAATTGTTGCCTCTCCGTCTGTAAGATGATCAACACCGATCCTTGATCACTCTCACCATCAAAAATTCAGGGTTACGAAGTAACGAGCTTGATTATAAAGTAACGGAAGTTACTTAGTCCGTTACCTGTTTTGAAAAAGTAACTAGATCGTTACTCCGTTACGGAAAAAGTAGTTCCGTTAATAACGGAATAACGGCGTAACTGAAGTTGCCCGCCACTGCTAGTACCACCTTCGTCACGTCGTACGATGAAACCCGGGGGGGGGGAGGCATATCGTCGAAGCGATGCTTATTGTCTATAGTGAAGTTCTTTTGTGTTTTATTTCTCTTTGGATCTGGAGGCATTTATTTGGGAACCGTATTTCATCGCCGATTTGAGTTTGGGCATGTCAATAGTATCAGTGCAGCGTGAATCCGTGCTGCGTGTAAAATTTCCCCTCGTACCTATGAACATGAGTCATGACCGGAGTTTTGGACAATAGTGTTGGTGTTAGATACCGACATTGCAAGTCCTGGATGGAAATGTAACCGTAGGACACCGTTTTGCGTGTCGTAGCTATAGTATTTGTATAGAAGGGTGACCTTTACCTCCCATTGCATGATTGCCATCCACCTTAAACTGTATTAGGGGTGGGTCCGCTTGACCTGACTTATAGGTCAGTTCTACCTCAGGTAACGGCTAAATGTATAGAAGCGTGGCTCAAAATGCTCCAAAGTAAAAAAAAAAACAAAACAAAAAAACAATCAGTAATACGGTGCCCAGTAGAAATGAAAATGACGGCTCTCCGCGATGCTGTTTTTATATTTCCAGAGAATCTTAGAGCGTTTTCAAACAACCCTTGCAATATGAAGGATTAAGTTTGCCCCCACATGAAATGCTGGCAATACCGCAACAGTGGTTATCTTTTGAACCAATGAGTGCAGCGAGACAAACAAGAAGGTATTCAAGAGCTCTCAATAATAATTTTAAATCATGCTCGATATTTTTGTATTGTAATTGTAGTCAATGATCAGGTCACGGTCAGTCAGAGGTCAAAATCGGTGTATTTTAGTGCATGGGCCCTACTTTCCATCCAAAGTCTTCGATGACGATCATTATCACCCAAAGTGCTCTTAAAAGTAAAATACACATCTTATTCTTGAATGAGCAAAAGTAATAATTTTGACAATGGTCAAGGTCACAAAAGGTAACTTAGCGCAAAAATATACGAAAGTCCTGCGACACATGTTCAATTGATTATTTAACACGTATGATTTGATCGTGATAGTAATTTTACCATTTGACCTCATTTTAGCTAACTTAAAACTCGTGTGTAGTGACGTCACTAAATTCGTTATATCCCCTTTTCTCTCTCTACAAAATTGCTTCATTTATGCACAAAAGACGTAAAGTCGGTGTAGGAGAAGCTACACAAAGTTCCACGTTGAAGTCGCCATTAGTTTTTGAGCTATTGCGAAAATACGTCAGGGAAGATATTTGACCCCCGTGAATGTCAGGTTAACATTGCCGTTTTGCTATGTAAGGGTTCCAAGTAATGTCTTGGGCGGCATGTGACCTTAGTTGTCGGCCCGCCCTTAAACCCCAATCATCATCGGTTCCAAGTAAGGTCCCGGGCCTTCTGGCGGATGCAGACCGGCCAAAAACGTTGGTTTTGGGGGCCGTTGGACAGAAGACCAAAACTCATAAGATTTCGTCTGTTTATGCTTTATTAATGGATAACAAGTACTCTCCTTTGTACAAGTTGCATATAATTTATTTTTAAATGTATTAATTTTCAGCCGATTTCGATGTTTCGGTACAGCCATGACGTTGATAGGCTCCCCTAGGATCCGACCCTGTTCGGCCCCCTCAATCGTTTTCCAAAACCGACACCGCTGGTCGCTGGAGTTGTTTATTGCCCGCTCCGCTTGTTGTGCGGGAACATTGGATACAAATATGACACGTTGGTAGGATCTGTGGCGATATAACTGACCAGCGTGTATGGTTTTCAAGCTAGGAGCTACATCAATGCACAGCATACACGATCGATTACACGTAAGCATGAGTGTAAAAGGGTTTATCCTGGTATGTGACAGGATTTTAAGTCACGCTATGAAACAATAGCATCAGATCAGAAAAAAAAAACATCCGCACTTCGAAAGCCTTAGCTTTCCTTCAAAACCTTGGCTTTTCTTCGAAATCCTTGGCTTTCCTTCAAAACCTTGGCTTCTCCGTCATTTGTGTTTGCTGTGCACGCGAACCGATTATCGCCCAGTTAAAAAGCGTTCAGTTTTCGTTCCCACTTTCCATAAGCAGTCCCCAGTGTATTACGCATTATATTACGCGTTTCCTCAATGTATTTCAGCACAATGATTTTGGTGTTTCCTCTTACACACTTCCCATCACGTGTCTCCGATACAAAAATAGTTGCTAAAATGGCTTGAAAGTAGCATGCAATATACATTAACCGAAAACATTCCCACGACACTATGGCTAATGCGGGCGTTATCGTGTTCGTTGTCACACAGCTGTGCGCGTCATCTGTTCGTAGAATACCTGTTCCGCCATCACTGTGGTGATCCTTTCTAACCGGTTTGTGGGTCGGGGCTGGGGCACTGTAATCAACAATGACGGCTTAGGAGTGGTCGTTTAACACAGACCAGGTTGTGGGACAGTGGATCTGTCAAATTCAAGGACACGGGCGCCAGGCGCGACGTGTAGTGTGCGCGGCGCAGGCTCTGATATCAGTAGAGTTCCGGTGGGGCGGTAGTTTTGATGTGAAGATGGGTGGGCTTCTGTATGATGTGTTTGCTGTTTGTGTCGCAATACTTGGTGCGGGACACTTTTCATACAGGTCGGGACGAGGTGTTCAGATAAAAGGCTGGGACGTGATAAGGCACCATTTGTTATTCGATGAGGAGGTTAATGTTGTTTTTCTCTACTGAACCAGCAAATGTGGACTTAACGAAGCGAAGCTATAACCAGAGGGGAATCTCTGAATCCCCAGTTATAAACGAAACAACACAGTTTGTTTACCGACATTGCAAAGCTAGTTCGATCACGTATCTTCGCCGTGGCATATTCGGCGGTCAGTGGTAGTATTCGTCGACAGAACGCCTCTCATCCTCCGCTCCTCTCATGATCCGCGGGGACACCGCTCTCCGCGTCACTCCAGCCGCCTGCGCCACAGTCCACCGTCCCCGCTGTCATCACAGTCAGTCCACCACTCTCTCCACCACTCTCTCCACCACCCTCTCCACCACCCTCTCCACCACTCTCTCCACCACTCTCTCCACCACCCTCTTCACCACCCTCTTCACCACCCTCTTCACCACCCTCTCCACCACCCTCTTCACCACCCTCTTCACCACCCTCTCCACCACCCTCTCCAGCTCACTCTCAGCCGTCTGCACCACCACTGACGTCTGCCCCAGCACTCCGTCGTCCCTTCCTCCACTCCACTCCACCTCTGCTCACCACTGCCCTGCCCCCCGCGGCCCGTCAGGGTAAGATGTCCCGCATCACAGCACCGCCGTCTGCCTTCTGCTTCGCATCGCTCTCTGTCGTGCGCTCGCTGTGTTGTAGCCTGGACGCCTGGCGGTGACCACAGGCGGACGGCGCCTACTGCTTGTGGCCACAGGCGCTGCACTTGGTGTCGCGCAGGCACCACAGGCAGATGAGGCCGAACGGGAAGAACACGATGGCCAGGATGATGCCGCACATGGTGAACTCCTTGGTGCCATAGTAGCCCGTCTGGAACACAGGGTGTTGGTCGGGTTATGGGCGGCGGTGGCACAGGCGTACATGAGGTGGTGTAGCTTTGTGAAAGGAATCAGTTTGTGTACAACTTAAGCAAGTATACACTGGTGCATTCAGTTTGCTTCTTCACTGAAACACAGATTTATTTTACATTATTTTTGCTTCAATTTGTTTCCTGGTCGCCATAATCTTTAGTTTTTAGCTGGTCATGGGATTTCAGTGACCTCAGGTTAAAGACAGTTGCCTCAGGTCAAAGTCCTTAGGCTAACAGCCACCTCAGGTCAGTATAAACGCATTCCACCAATGACGAGGAATGCGCTGCATTTTGATTCACGGCTCTATCTTGATTTGACTCGATATCTACGGACCTAGGTACACGATTTGGATAGCATCCAGGCCACTGACCTGACCACAGGGGTCATCAAAGAACCTATGACCTTGACAGCTCCATCATTGCGACCGGCTGCTAGTGCGCAATACAGCCTCCTTCCCTCCCCTTCCTTCCCTTCCTCGTTCCGCTTCGCACTTCCGCCTTCAGGCTTCCCTGTCGTCCTCCAGCACGCCGTCCGGGCCAGCTCACCGCGTGCCTTGTCTGCACTGACGGCCGACTGACGGCCGTGGCCAACAACGCCTTATAAGGCAATAGCTTCTGCAGTGCCTTGGTCTAAGGGACGGCTTGACAGCTTGTATTGTTTCAAGTCAGCACCGGCAGTGCTGTCAAACAAGATGATCCCGAATAATTATTTCAAAATAAAGCAACGCATCTATGGTTTTACCAGATCTTACGGAGAAAGCCTTGGACCTGTAATGTCAGGAATAGAGATGGCAAAAAGTGGACCCAAGGACCATGTCTCTAGACCCAGTCTGGACCCAGTTGGTCCCAGACTGGGTCCCGCCAAATGATACCGTGTTCAGACTGGATCCAACTTATGCTTTATGCTGGTTTTACGCAATTAGGAACTCTGATGCGCAGGATTCTTTGTGCTGTTAGCCAATCGGAACTGTATGTATTTGCAAACACAAGAGTTATTTTACTTGCACTAACTGAACTGTAGACAGAAGATTTGTCAATATTACTTGCGAGACAACATTTTGCTAGTTGGGTCCGCTGGGTTCAAATTTGTCCAGCTTCGGGTATAACTGGGTCCGTTTTTCGGCTGTTGAGACCGGGTCGGGTCTGGGTCCCCAAAATATCAACTTTTGCCACCTCTAGTCAGGAACAATGCCAGGTGATCAGCAGAATTTAGTTTCGACGTTTTTACGTTCCCAGGCGACTGAGAACAGTGAACAGTAGATGGTCCACCCGAGCAGGCACTCAGGCGTTCTGGGAGGCCACCAAAAAGGCACCTTCAGGGCACCAGAAAGGCAAGACCCTGAGGGCACCAGAAAATCCAGGTTCACGACAAACCTTTTGCTATTTCAAATTTGCCTCATTAAAGGGAAATAATCACCTTTTATTTTTTGGCAACAATTTCTTAGGCTTCCGTTATGGTATAACAATTATTCGATTTAAATTTAAGAGTTAAATACAATTATTCTCAAATTCCAAGAACTGTAAGTTTGCAAAAATAAAAAGCAAGTAGGTAGATACCTAGTGAGCTTCATGAAGGTCACTGACAACGTTGTCCTTCCCTACGTCCTATATGTAAACAAGTCATAGGGCCAGAAATGAAACGAGTACGCCAAAACGCGTGACAACGTTTCTGATTGGTCAATGAGCAAAAATTCGCCGACACTAAATAGGCCATCGTGGGTGGACAAGTTGAGCTTCCGATTTAATTGCTAGTTTTGCATTGTTTGACTTTTTCGGGAAATGTATTTTTGCCATGATATAAACCGTAGTAATGTATACAGCCAGATAAAAAATTATACAAAACTGGTAATGCAATACTGAACATTTATGAAACAATTTCAAAACCAGTACAACTAGGCCGCCATAGGGGGCCAAAGTAAACTGCTAATTTGGTTGCCTTGTTTATTCAATGGCTGTCAAATGTATAGGATCGACGGTCATATCATCGACACAAGCAGGATTCAAAATATATTTTCGACTCCATTGCGTAAGAAAACAAGACGGGAAAAGCTCACAGTTTGATAAGACTCAAAAGTACTTGCAAGCAGCTTGCAAGTACCGGTCATTGAAAGTGTGAAACGTGTATCAACTTTAATTTTTCGGTACGAATATTTGTATGCAAAATGTGATAAATTTACAATATATTTTTGTCTCGTCTATCGATTGCAAGTCATAACTCCATTTGTGTGGAAAAGGTGATTAGGAAAATACAGTATTTTAACAAACAAAAAATATGGGGTAGCCAGCCCCCTCCCCCCCCCCTACTGTTGGGACTCTGTTTCTACGCATATGGGTAGGTACTCGATGGATCGATTCTATTTTATTTTAGAAATAGATATTCTTTAGTGTTCCTGCTGAAAATAAATCGACCAATCGATTGAAATAAAGAATAATTTTCGAGAGATAAAAAATACGGACAGTTAGGTATCGTGTTCAACCAGCTATGGTGCATTATGGGCGCAAATTGACCCAAAAGGTGTCGGCGCGCCCTTAAACCCCAATAAACAAACAAAAGCATTATTGCGTGCATTATTCATCCATCCATCCAGGGCCGTAACTTCTCCAGAAAAGTTAAGGGGGGGCTGAGGTGGGACAAATCGTCTTAAAGTACCTACCATACAAATCCACAAAATACCTCCGCCCGCGATCCCAGCGACAAACAACACCTTGCATTACAGGGAGTGTGCCTACTCACATCGGTCATGTGAAGTTATAGAACATATTTTTATGAATTTAGTCATCACTTCATTTCTCCCAGATTCACTCTAGTTGCTGAGATATTCCAAATTCGCCAAGATCAGTATGGCATCACAAAATTATCGGTATTCGCCAGAGAGCTTCCGCTACTAGGAGCATTGTCCTTACATTACAACGGTAGCATATATCGTTAGCGCTGGCCAATAGAAAACAGCTCATGTGCGCTGATAGCAGCTGCCGAACAGAGCCTCAATAACTATTTTACATTGTTCGCATGGGGTTGATTGTCTTAATTGCGTCATTCTAGGTAACATTATTTACTCTGTGTATAGTGGCGACTGGCGATCGTTTATGGATATCGAAACAAAACAATGTGCAAAACAGAATATTATTAAAATTCAACTTAGAGACTCCAGGCGTGAATTTTATCGTATCCAATAATTAAACCAATAGCTTCTTACCGTAATAAAAATATATTTGAAATTCCAAAAGAGCAGGCACATTTCCTTTAACACCAGAGAACAAAAGAGAAAATGTCACGGCACTCTGCTAAGAAAGAGAAACAAACTGAAAAAGCAAATGTAGAGAGGTTAGGTTAGGTGTTAAACTTGGTGGTATAAGAGAAGTCGGCCGATATTAGTCATTGTTGAAAACAGCGAATGACAGCCCTTCAACTACCTCCCAGGATATCACATTCAAACAGATTCAAAATTACACCAGTTAGATTATGTTATCACACGAGCAGGGGAGGGGGGTTAGTAACTACTATTAGTCAGCCCCAGATTCCTCACGAGCAGATAGCTAGGCTAGTAACGCCAGAATTTCACCCACTTCCTCGTCCAAGTTGGAGGGGGGGGGGGACTGAATAGGATCCTTCACCCCTGCATCCATCCATCTCATCCCACAAACAGATTTGCACCTCGGCGACGGCGATCACCAGGCGAGATTTTCAGCATCCTCATCCCCGGGGGCGTTTTTCTGCCGGTCCGTGGCACACTTCCTGGAGTTTGCGTCGTCTGTGCCTATTGCCCTGGTCTGTGCCTCGCTGCCAGCCGGTTGCCATGGCAACCGCGGCTCTGAACTTCGCAGCGCAGCCGAGCCGCAGCCGAGCTGCACTGTCGGTTTCAGCGTGTTTGTCGGGCTGGGGCCTGGGCTCAGTGGCCTTGAGGGCCTGCAGGGTGGAGTATTGATTCTGCATGGTGCAGGCGGAATTCAATACTCAGAGGCCTTTGTTCCAGTTTTGATGGTAGAGTTAAGAGTAGGAGAGCGTAGCGAATGGGAGGACGAGACAAGAGAATGGGTTACTGTTGAAAGACGGCATGCTCTTAGCTGATCATCATAGTGCAAGCTTGCGCTTTTTGTGAGGTCTCGCGCCGACACTTTGCATACCGGTGTTAACGAGCATTTATTGGGAGCTGCGCGAAGACTGGGGACTCACAAGAAGTTGTAAGCTCTCACACAAGTCTTGGTCGTTGATGACACAAACTGATCGGTTCGAGTTTCTAAAGGAGTCACCAACATGACTCAGATTGGTCAGGGAGACCGCCGCTGCTTTTGCTGACTGCCCCGCCCCCGCCTGGCCCAGTGCCAGCTAACAGCTGACTGGGACGCCGGGACGCGTTGTTTGGACCGGGTCTCCACGGCTGCCGCGGCCGCCGAAGCAACACACGCTTCGCTGCTGTGCAATGTGCGCTACGCAGTTGGTATTCGCTGGAGGGAGGCCGAACTAGTGAAGGGTTCAGTCATGTAAGCAGAGGGTAACCCAATGCAATTTGCCTCGGAGCGCCAGATGAAGAACAGACTGATAAATATCCATTGTGAGAAGGGCTATCCTTGATGCATTACGAGTCGCAGGGAGCTATTAGGGACGTAGGAACGCCACGAAAAGTGTGTGTGAGGGGGGAGGGAGCGAAATTTGAATCTCGTCATGAGAGAAACCCAAGCCTCCTACGACAAATTTATTTGCATATTTGGGCTCTTCTCGTCCTGGCGAACCTTTTGCCATTGCAATGCTTTATCACCAAGCAAAATACAATATCTTAGCCAACAAAAATGCCCTTAAAGTGAGTGGGCCATGCCCCCGCCCCCCCCCCTTTTCCTGGACCTTTGCTACCTACGGGTCTGGTGGCGACCTGGTGCGTTGCGTGGACTTGGCTTCACAGCTGTTTATAATCAATGTCATGGCTTCAACATAGCCTAGTAGCTGCGGCGCCCTTAAACCCAAATCATCATCATCATTATTATCATCATCGTCATCATCGTCATCATCATCATCGTCATCATCATCATTGGCATCATCATCATCGGCATGCACGTCTTAGGTTTCCGATGCGAATTGGATTTAGCATGTGGATATTTTTGCACTAACCTTTTACATTTTTGGGGTCTTTGCAACAATATCAAGTCATTTAAAGGGGGCATTAGTAAAATCTAACTGAAATGACATAGCTTAAAGGGAGTGTGCCTACTCACATTGGTCATGTGGAGTTGTTGACACTAGTCTGTAGAACCCTATTTTCTGATTTAGGCCATGGTACTTCATTTCCCAGAATCACTTTAGTTGGGCTGAGAATATTCAAAGTCGCCAATTACATTCTGGCAGAATATTAATTTATCAAATAGTCGCAGAGAGCTTTCGCAACTAGAAGCATTGCTCTTAAATTACACGCTAGCATATATTGTTAGCTCTGGCCAGTGTCGCCATTATAGGTAATATTTTTCGCTACTCTGTTTATAGTGACGATCGTATTTGGAGTTTTGAAACAAACAAATGCAAAACAGAAAATAAGTAAAAATTCAACCTAAAGGGGCTCCAGACGTGAATTTTTATCGTATACCAATAATCAAAGCAGTAGCTTCTTACCGTAATAAAAATATATTTGACATTTCAAAAGAGTAGGCACACTCCCTTTAAGCGGAATATTGTGATATAAAACAGGAGACCACCGACTTATAACAGTAAATTGTTCAAAGGTAGCCCATACCTCTGAACGCGCCATTGCAGCGGACCGTTCAGAGCCGGGATGGTGACGGGTTTGATATTTCGCAGCTCTAATGGAAGTCTGCCGGTGTTTGGCTGCAGCAGTTGCTGCCAATCCCTGGGCACTGCGTCGCACTGCCGGACCCGCGCTACTGAAGCAGCCTAAAGCTGCTCGGCGCTGTTGCCGAGCAGAGTTGCAAACATATCCGGACAAAAGAAACACGTTCTGCTGTCAATTGATTGAATAAGTAGCACAGCTCCATGAGGTACGGCAATGGCTGAATTGGCCGCATTAAACAAGCAAGACACATGTACCGCATGTGAACTGTGTCAGCTGAATTGCATAACTTCGTGACTGTTAGTATCCTGGGTTGGCGCCACGTGACCTTCGTTGTCGGAGCGCCCTAAAACCCCAAAATATCATCAATCAGTACCTGGGCCAGACATGGTGGCCAGCCCGGTCCCGACACCCTACCCGCCAGGCCTGATCCTGGGTCCAGCCAAGTAACGTTACTTTTGGTGCATCGCCGATTCTGTGGCTCTAAATTTTGCCACTCTAGCGCTGAGTCACCCTTCAGCTGCCACTCCTCTACCCTGACATTTGTCCCGCCCTGCCCGACACAGCCAGCCGCACTAGCCTGCATGTGCTCACTGCTCACATACGTCAGCGAAATATCACCTGAGTCGTCACCATATGAAGACCAACCAACCAACCGTGAATCGGTATCAACCCCAGCTGCCCGACTGCTGGCTGTCTCTGTAAACACCGTAGTTTTGACTAGGTCAGGATCGTTATCATTTGCGTCCTTAGCTCTTGCTAGAGCTGCGAGTTTCGCCTAGTTAGGGGTGCGGGTGTCTTGTATTGTAACATCAGCTGTGGTTGAGAGCAGTTTGGTGCTGATTATTCTTGCACACTCTGACTGAATGTGCACCTGTTGCTGTGACTCTTACTCGTGTGTTCTGACCTTGCCATGTTGGAGGTCGCGGGCGTGATACGCGCTGTGGCTACTGCACTGAACCGGGACGAAGTATACGCGGCTGCCTGCCGGGGCTGTGGCCGTGAGACCGTTCCCCGCGCGTGGCTCTCCGCTGAGACCGTACGTTGTGTTGTGTCGGCGGCGCGCGGCGGGGCGGCGGTGCGGCGGCGGCCTCACAGGGAGAGGGGAGACAGCGAGGCCATGCAGAGGTGAGGCAGAGGTCACGGCCGGCGGCAGTCGCCGCTCAATGGTTCGCTCCGCTGTCGGCGGTATTGGTATGGGACGGTCGCCGACCTGCGATCCCCTGGGATGGGTGTATAGGTTTCTAGCTGGCTCAGTGGTCGTACGTCATTGCCTATTTTACGCCGATGAATGATGCTCGTCTCATCCTTTATATGGCTGTTTGTACTTTGTAGGGACGCAGCTAGACCTTCGGCAAGGGGGCATGGCATCTTCGGAGGCCCACCTTGGCAAAACCCCCTACCTAAAAAAATGCGCGAAAAAAAATAACAGCGGAATTTGGCCACTGTATTTTGCAGGGTCCCTAAATAGTCACAAACAGGGACGTCGCCGATATTTTTAGTGTGACAGTCGACCCGATGGGGAGGGGCACGTGCCCCCTCTGCCCCCTGTCTGCGCCCCTGACTGTTTGACAACCCTATTGACGGTTAGTGGCCGACGTAAGTGAGCGTTTGAGTGTTACATGAGACGACTTGTGTGGTGTGTTGGTGAGGGTCTGGAGGGAGCTGGCGGGGCGGGGACGGGACCAGGGTACCCTTGTACTGATGGTGACGGGACGGGGGGCAAGACGGAGACGAGAGGAGGGGAGGACTCTGGCACAGATAAGGCAGTTCGTGGTTGGTATGGAGTATGGACCCGACAGCGACGAACGGATGGGTCCACACAGTGTCGCGAAGTACACCCCCCCCCCCACACACACACACACCATCCCCAGCGTCCCATTGACCCCTTATTCCTACTTCCCTCTCCTTTCGTCGTCCATCTAGCGTGTTTTGTTTGCTCGGTATGGTATTGAGTAGAGCAGAAAATCTCAAATCTATGGGCACGGCCTAATCACGGCCACGGAATGAGCTGGCAAGTCACAGCTTTAGTCACGGCGCTGCAATGCTAACCCTGTGGCGCTGGCCTGGCCAGTCACAGCTTCAGCCACGGCCGTGACCAGTTCTGGTCCGGACGCTGGGATCAGAATTTTGGAACTCTAGCATGGAGTCACGTGAATGAATGAACTACGTTACGGGTGCAGAGTGCAGACGGCCATTAACAGCCAAATAACGTAAGCAATAACGAAGCAAACGGGAGGAGGATCCACTATATAACCTCATTGACCATGGTAATAGCGGAGTTTCATGCAACGCTTTCCATCTACAATAATAGGTCAGGTTTCGCCACCTATTGTTTGCCTGTTTTCCCCGGATGCACGTTTAAAATACCTCATGCTGTTTGGACCGTCAGCCGACAATGGTTTGCCGCGCTGGAGCCAGGAGCGGAACTCACAGAGCCCCGCATTCCGATCAGCACTTAGTATTCATTACATTGTATTCATTGTAATTCATTGAGATGTGTAATGCACACCAAGACCTGTCGCGTGCTATGTGAGCTGGGCGGTGTTCTAGAACTTATACAGTTCCGGATACACTGCACACTACACACACACACAGTGCACACTGCGCCCCCCCCCCTTGGATGCTTTCGGGTCGCTTGCGGGCACCCCCCCCCCCCTCTGGATGGCCTTTCGGGTCGCTGCGAGGAACCCCCCCCCCCCCTCCTGATTGCCTCGGGTCGCTGGCGGGGAAACCAACCCCCCCCCCCCTCCCTGGATGCCTTCGGGATCGCTGCGGGAACACACCACCCCCCCCCCCCTCTAGATGCCTTCGGGTCGCTGCGGGAACACCCCCCCCATCCCTGGATGCTTCGGGTCGCGAATCTCCACGTCAGCCGGAGGCAAGTCTAACTGTCTACCTTAGTTATCGCCGACTCGGCATTGACTCGTTCACCTGGTTCACTCAGCCTGAAAAACCAAACGGACTGCGGAGACAAACCACGTCCTGATGGTACTGCGTCGTAAACAGGATGGGTCTGCTCGTAGACAGGGGTCTGCTACCTAGACGTGGTATCTAGCTCGGTGCACGTAAGGTTCTCCGCTACGTGAACAGGTGAGTCTTAGCTCGTGACGGGTCTGCCTCGTGACCGTGGTCCTTGCCGCTGGACGTCGCTCCCCATGCTTCGGTAGCAACGGCGGTCTGCGGTCCCGTGACGTGGGTCGCTCGTGACGTCGGTCTGCTCGCCCGCGGTTGTTCCTTTTCGTTTCTTTTTCTCGACAGTGGTCTGCCTTCCGATTGTACGGCGTCTGCCCTCCGTCGACAGGGGTCTGACTGATGGCGGAGTTGACTGGCGTGACGGATTGCTCGTCTGCGGTCTGCTTCGTGATACGGGTCTCGCTTCGTGACGGACCTCGGATTAACTCCGCCTTCTTTCTGAACTGCAGCAGACAGGCGTGGCCAGCCATACGAACGCGATAAGACCTGCTTCACAGTGCCAGAAAAGGTGGCCGCTTTCTTTATCATTTTCCCTTATCTGAACGTGGACCATTGTTTAATGTCACGGTGTAAACTGTAGACGACAAATAATATTCATAATTCATATGTCTATAGCACATGCGAGGCTACGCAACTTGAGTTGACGATACATTTGCTAATCGCATTACAAAATAGACTAGAGAACCTAGCTTTTTCACCTCCGCAGACACGGAACGTGACTAGTGTGGATGCGACACCAAATTCGTCAAAGAACCAAAAATACCAATGCGTTAGTGAGAACCCGTGACCTGCGACATACCATATATTATCATTATCCCAGCGGATAACTCCAAACGGTCTGACCTGCAGTCGAATTTTTAAGCAAGGATAACTTGAACTGTTGCTTTATACTCAACACCTAATGCATCCTTACTTACACTCCTCCTCTCTATATTACTCATTCTTTGAAACTTCAGTTTATGTGTGCATATTAGTGACGATTATAACGAACGTCGAACACCAGATAGACCATTCGTACCGTACGTGGGCGCAAAAATGACAATTAAACAGGCGTTGAATCCAGGGATTTTCAATAAGTTGCAGTGGCGGCGCGCGGACAAAAGACATTACACAAAAGTTGCACTCTCCGGGCGCGCGGCGCGCCATGATCGCGACCCGGCTCAGGGGGCACCCTAGCGCCCCCTGGATCGGCGCCTGGATAACCCTGGGACTCAAAAACATGTTATCATGTTATGCAAAAAAAGACAGTACTTGAGACCGAGACTTGAGCCCAGTTTCCCATACACGCATACGCAACAATACAAGGTCGGGAGTCTCGGTCCCCGACTGCCACCCGGATCCGCCCATAACTTCTGATACACGGCCAAATCAAAGCGATACACCTGGACACGATTGCCTATTCCAGCCTGTTATGCATCCAAGTATATTACATATCTGCTACAGACTGCAATAACACGAAAAATACGATGTTGTAGAAACACGCGAAATAATCAAAGCCACTGAGGTACGTGCAGAAACTCCGTCACGCGTACACTCTTGGTTCCACTCTAAATATGTTAAAAGTCGAAGTGATTCCCGCGACACCAACTTTAAATTCGTGGAACCCACTTTTTGAGCCACCTCTAAGCGGACTCCCGCTGCTATACTCAAGCACAAACTCAGCCAGGGTCAGGTAACTGGTTGATATCAGCCAAAGACACTCAGTGGTCAGGGTCTGGCTGAACATCAGCAGCAGCCTACAGTGGTCAGGTCATCGCGCTGACATCAGCAGCAAAGCTCAGTTGGTCAGGTCTGGCTGATATCAGCAGCAGCGTCAGTTGGTCAGGGTTCTGGCTGATATCCAGCAGCAGCTCAGTGGTCAGGTTCTGGCTGATATCAGGGCCAGCAGCTCAGTGGTCAGGTCTGGCTTGATATCAGCAGCAGGCTCAGTGGTCAGCGCTCTGTCTGCATATTCAGCATGCAGCCTCAGCGGTCAGGTCTGGCTGATATCAGCAGCAGCTCATGTTGGTCAGGTCGGGCTTGAGCCCAGCAGCCAGCTCAGTTGGTCAGGCTTTCTGGCTGATATCAGCAGGCGCTCAGTGGTCAGTCTGCGCTTGATCCTTCAACCGCAGCAGGCTCAGTGGTCAGGCTTCTCCGGCCGCTGATAATCCAAGCAGCCCCAGCTCAGTGGTCAGGTTCTGGTCCACACTTGATATCAGTCAGCACTCAAAGTCCGTAGATCCAGGTCCATAGGCCTGACTCCTTTCGAAGCAGCCAGGCCTCCTTATAATCAGTGCGTCAACCGGTCGATCGCTATCACCCGTGATCAATCCCACTTAGCCACCGCAAGTCACCTCTACTCAGCTCCTCCGGTCCGGCGGCTCTGGCTGACCACTCAGACTATACTAATCCAGCAGCACGCTCTCAGTGGTAACGCAATGCTACAACGCTGATGCCAAGTGCAGGCAGCTCAATTGGTCAGGTCTGGCTGATTATCCAGCACGCACGACTCAAGTCAGCCGTCAGTCTGGCTGCATATTCAGTAGCAATGCTCAAGTAGCCCGCTCAGAGATCAGTGGAGAACTCGAATAATCCAGCAGACCAGACAATACAGTGAGTCAGGTTTGGCTGAATATCAGCAGCAGCTCAGTGGAATTACAAGGTAAAATCTGGCTGAATAAAATCAGCAGCAGACTCAGTGGTCAGGATCTGGCTATCATCAGCCACGCTTCAGCGGTCAGGTTCATGAAGGTGATATCAGGCCAGCAAGTGATCAGATGGTCAGGATCTGAGCTAGATATCGGGGCAGCTCAGTGGTACGATCTGAGCTGATATCACAGCAGCAGACTCAGCCCTGGTCGGGTCTTGCAGCTGATCATCACAGCACGCAGCTTCAGGTGGGTCAGGTTCTGGCTGATATCAGAGCAGGAGGTGGCGAGCTTTATCCTCAACTCAGAAGTGTCAGGTCTGGCTGCAATTCAGCAGACTCAGTTCAGGGTTCTAGCGAGCTGATATCAAGCAATAGCAGTCTCAGTGGTCAAGAGCGTATGGCTGATATCAGCAGCAGCTCAGTGGTCAGGTCTGGCTGATATCAGCAGCAATCAGCTCTACACGCTCCGTCAGGCTGCTAGGTTATCTAGACTCGACAGCTCATAGTGGTGTCAGGGTCTGGCTTGATATTAGCCAGCAGCCTCAGTGCAGTCAGGTTCTGGCTGACTGGATCAGCAGCCTGATCAGTTGGTCATAGGTCGGTTCTGATCATCAAGCAGCAGTGCTCAGTGGTCAGGCTTCTTGGCTGAATCAGCAGCAGCTTCAGTTGTCACGGTCTGGCTTTGATATCAGCAGCAGCTCATTGGTCAGGTCTGGCTGATGCCAGCAGCAGCGGATCAGAGGAACAGCAGAAGTCGTTCCGCCGGATAGACCGGCGTGCCTATGTTTCACCTCCACGTGATGGCATGTCACGATTCGCTGTGCTGACGAATCGCGATCAAACTGGTCTGTGCATTAAGCTGCACTGCAACTTTCCTTGATGCAATGGAATTTGGTGCTGATGATTCAATATGGAGTCTTGGTATGAGTCAAGGTCAAGATCGGCTTTCTTAGCTTGATAACTTTTGCCACCTGTTAGTTGCGGGTTTCCACTGGCGAATCTAGACTTCCGAGTTTATAGGGGCAAAAATTTAGCTCCGTTTCGTCAGTAAAAAGCTGTTATGGGGGATGGGTCGGTTCGTCGGCAGCAGCGCGAAAAGTTGTTGAGCGGTGGGGGGGGGTGCTTCGGGTCCTCATCCCGAAATATTCGTTAACCGGTCCCGTGGAGAGACAGTTCAACGCGTTTTTCTTACGTCGACTGCGAGGGATCTTCTTTGCGTCCACTGGGGAAATTTCAATGTACTGTGGGTGACAAATCTCCCCAAGTTAACGTGTTAAAATAAGCCCTGCTTCGCCACAACCCAGCATGTGGCACACCACCCATTACCCATCCTCTGTATGAGTATTGAGTATTACCGCCTCTGTTTGTATGCAGTTACTGCTTACACCATGCCATTGTGCAATACATTCATACCAGCTGCACGGTCTGAAGGTCAGAGGGGGTGGCCAGCTGCACGGTTGAAGGGACAGAGGGGGTGAGGGGTCGGTGAAGGGACAGACAGAGGAGTCGGCGGTCCTGACGGAGGGACGGACCGGCGTCACTTCCGGCAGCCATGTTGTCCTGCGAGCCGGCCGGCGCCCCGCGCTGTACAACAGACTCCGCGAGCCGGCCGGCGCCACTGAACTGAATAACAACCCCGTTACCCCGCCCTGTACAGACAGGGGCGGGAGTCGGGACCACAGGGCTCCACGCCTAGATCAACACCTGTATGTGGCCGGGACCCGGTGGTCGTCAGTTGTTTGGTACTCTGGCGGCGAGCGGGCTAAATTAGCGTCGGCTGCCAAGGTCTCACAGGGAAGGCCGTGCTGCTGGCGAGGCAGCTGCTCACTACACACTACCAAGGACCTCGCCGTAGGGAGGGGACACACGTCCCCCATCATTTTCGGATTTTAAGATTACGTATATGGACTTTGCATGGGAAAATTCGACTTCAAATTGCCTCCGTTTCCACCATCTATCCGAAGGTGCCGACGCCCTTGCATACTACTGTATGCGGGGGTGCGGTCGGGAATAGCCAACATAACAATACAACAACCAACGATCAAGACCTTTGGGAGATAGTGGTGGCAAATCAGGCTTAAATAAGCCTTCATTGAATTATATGTAGTGCAAATCGTTTGCAACTTCTAAAGGTTTTCGAACAGCGTGCTACAAACAGCGATTTGTTAGGTAAGGTAACGACACGGAAACTACGTCTATTTCAATCCGTATCCCCGTCGTGACTGGCCCCAAACGCCAGCTCGTCGTGACCAGGGTGGTGACTGGCCCCACACCCCACCCCGTTCCCTCCTCCTCGGGTATGTCGTGACCAGGGTGGTGAGTGGTGACTGGCCCCACACCCCACCCCGTTCCCTCCTCCTCGGGTATCACCTGGCGGCAGAAGCAGCTCCGAACAGCGGCACCTCAGCACGTACAGTGAACAGAGCCGACTGCCGGCGCCGCACCGGCGCGGCGTCTCCGCGCAACAGGGTGGCGCTTGTGGCGGTATTAGAGCGGCCGGGATGCGTCTAGACGAGACCGGCACTGGCCCGATGACTACCGCTGACACGCCTATGAGCAACGGATTACTTGCTCGAGTCAGCTTTGAGCTTCCACTGAAGAAAGGTGTATTTTTGCAGTCGATGCATTAAAGTGTAAGCTTTTATGGAACTTAGAATTGCGTTGTTTGCCAGCATTGCAATATAACCTAGCCAAGGGAAGTGAGTTATCACCACATATCCCAGTTTTGCTTGCGAATCACATATTTAAGATCGGCTATCCCATTATTGTCCTGCCTTTGTCCCTTTTACCACTACTGTCATTAAAGGTAAATATTAACGAGCATCTATTTGCAGACAATTTCTATGGTATGTCATGGTTTTGTCTACGTGTTGCGTGCGTGTCATCGTGTTTGATATAAAAACGGCATACTATTTTATTAATATAACCTTATGTTCAATGCCTAGTTTCAAGATATAAAAAGAGAAAGTTGAATATATTTCGGATACAATCCTTCAGTTCAGGTACTTTGATACTGATGAAGAATTGAAGATTACAGTAAAGACATATTGCAGGATCACCGACAATGAATTCTTCCGGGCGGGATTTTGGTGTTGGGTCTAGCGATGGGAGAAGTGTGTGTTGGTAAACGGTGACTGGATGGAGAAATAAGTTGTGGAGACCTAGGAACCTGGATGAAGAAATATGGTCACAAACGCAAATAACATTTTTTTAGAGGAAATTGCATAGAGCAATTTGGTGCTTGACTCATGTCGGCTGTCGCTTAACCAAAATTTGACTGAAATACTGATGATTTTACCTTACCTATTAACCCGCGCACTGCAGGGGGGGTTGATTTCCGTCCCCCCCCCCTCTCAGGTTTTTCAGGAGTAGCGGAAAAACGGCGGCGCGCAGCGCCGCCAAATTTCGTACACCTGTTAGGCCATCAATTACCCACCACTTGGAAAAGTTTGACTTGAGGTCCATCTCAGTCAGTCACAAAGTCCTGTCAAGTGACCTCACCTTCAAAAAGTTTGCGTTCTGGCCAAACCACAGTCTTTTTTCGAAAGTTTGAAACTCGCAGGATTTCCTAAGAATATCAGTACCTACTACCTACAATTCGTATATCTCGATTTTCGTTATCGGTGACCAAAGTCAGTCAATTTCCTGACCTCCCCATTATAAGTGAATGGAAATAAACAAAATGCTTCCTTCAGGAAAATATGCATTGACAGTCTAATTCTTCAGAATCATGCTATTTTAGCTCATTATAAATGGATTGAAGGTGCAATTGTTGCTAGTGAATTTCTACAAAGCGTCATCTGAGTCATCTGAGGTCATCAGCAATGATTTGCTAATAACTCTTGGATAAGAAAAGAGATTAGAGACGAATAGTTGACACCAATTGTTCGTCTCGTCTTGGCCGCTTGCCCCATATGCCAACATGACCTACCTGGGTCAACCAAATGACCTTGCACCTGAGGTCTCAAATTATAACAGTTGACCTTACCAGGTCACCGTATATCATGTTTCAAAGCGTATCAATCAGACAAACACGATGCGTCAAAATTTTCCCCTATCTTTCTTAGGCTACATGCTATTCACGAAACACTGTTTTGCTCCCCCTTAAAACATATTTCTGACCTTTCATGACCTCTGGGCCTAAGACTATTATCGGCAGTCAGTATTGAGACCTGGTGCGATTGCAAATTTCAATACTATCGATTGCCTCTCTAATGTTTCTACTAGCTATCATAGTTCCGAGATAATCGGGGGTTTTGAAAAGATCCTAAACCGAAAAATCTGACCTGGTGACCACTGGTTGCCCTAAACAATTGCTGACCTGATCCAAGAAAAGACTGAAAATACTTTCGATAAGCTGCCTAGAATCTATCTAAGCCGCTTTTTCCCTTGTCGCTACGTTGCGTATTTTGGAGATCTCACGGGGGGGCGAAATCAAACCCCCCCTGCAGTTCGTGTTCGGCGCGAACCCCCTGCAGTGCGCGGGTTAAACTACCCTCGTATAATGCATTAGTGTTCTTCAGCTTGTTTTTGCCTCTTCTTGTGCTTGTCCCGAGCCCGTAAAACAACCACTCTTGTGTTTGTCGGAACATTTTAAATAAATTGGACCATCACAACATAGGCGTAGGAGCCGGGGGGCAGGGGGCAGCTACACATGACGGCTCTGTCATGTGTCATGTGCTCTGTCCCCCCCGACATTTTTGGATTTTAGCATTACGCCTATGGACGGTGCGTGGAAAGAAACGACTTCAAAATGCCTTTTGCCCCCCCCCCCCAACTTCAAATGAGTTCCTACGCCCCTGCATCAGAATATTACTTATTCACAAAAACACAAGATTATCAAACTTACTCGGATTTTGATTGCAATCAAGTTTGCAATGTGAACACTTCGAAAGTAATCGTATGCCTTTTCTCTCGCGCGGCATCGCTTAGCACACTTCGATTACAAATGTTTGATTGAAAGCCGCCAGCTGCATAATGCCATGTTTATAAACGGTATAATTTGTTATTTTGTAAACGTTATTCTGTTAATGATCTTGGCTGTATATAGCTATCCGCTCTACTTGTTCCAACTTCAATGCTTTACATACATGTGACGAAAGTATTTTGAAACCATATAATTTGTACATCTAAATTTGTTCAGATGAATTAAGTTTCAGTTACTTTTCCGTCCGACAGGTGGCAGCACCAGTGGCTGCCGTGGACCTGGTTCTCAGCCACCCGAAGTTGGCGCGTCTCCGGGACGTGGTGGAGCAGCACTTCCGCGACTGTGGGGAGACCACCCGGGTCATGGTGTTCTCTCAGGTGAGACTCGGGGACTGTGGTGGTGGCCTCAGGTCAGATTAGATCAGGTCAGGTCATGTTCTCCCAAATGAGGGTCGGTGATGTACTGCAGCGGCGTCAGGTCAGATCAGGTCATGTCAGGTCATGCTGACCAGCCGGCGGTGTCGGGGGGGCAACCGCTGCCGGTCGATTTTTCAGCTGGACGGCATGTGACCTTTGTTGTCGGTCCGCCCTAAAACCCCAATCGTCATCATCATCATCATCATCGATTTTTCGGCGACAATGGTGATAAATTATAACTAAAGTTCTCGATATATGAGCGGATATCAGCGTCTTATGTCCACTCACAAATTCTGCGCAGATAATTTTGAGTGTCACATAATGACTGACACCCTGGATGCTCGCGTGAGAAGACTTGCAATGTCCCGACCGCTGTATAGGTACCTACTACTGTAAAATAACCTTGTAACTACTAACTATATATCAAGACTGAAGAGGGCTTACACTGCTAACCAGGGGTATGTGTACGCTCCGTGCAGTACCGTGAGAGCGTTCTGGAGATATCAGCGGTGCTTCAGCAGCTGCAGCCCGCAGTGCGTGCCATGCACTTCATCGGCCAGAACGCAGGCCGCGGATCGCGTGGCTTCTCGCAGAAGGAACAGCTAAAGGTAG
>VOPJ01010264.1:0-34339 GCA_014673585.1 Semibalanus balanoides | reverse complement strand
TGTACTCGTCCCGCAGCGATCTTGTCTGTCTCCGTTACAGCTCCCACTTCTCCCTTTCGGACAGACCATAGCCGCGATCGTCGCGTGTTCCATCTTCATTCAGCGTGCGGCAGACCGAAGCCAGCCTCTCAGCTCCGTCCACACTCTGATGTATGGATCGCAGCGAAGCGGCGCCCCTGTCCGCGCGGAGCGTCAAACGCTCTCACAATATCCATACTCTCCATTCAGCAGCCGGTCAGTGTATTGTTCTAGTTGATGAATCCGCCGTCAGATGGCAGGGCCGGCAGCGACGCACGCATGTTTGCCTAATGCCCGCCTCACGCGCCAGGTAATCGTCCAGTTAAACACTGCAATTTGGCCATTGCGGCATTTTTCACGGCTCATTTTTGTCCGAGAGATGTATCTCGCGCAGCGGCCGCAGCAGTACCGTGTCACTACGGACGGTTTTATGCAGAAATCGATCGTGACTTAGCACGTACGGCCGGACAGAGCAGCTCCGATTATTTGGATAATTGGCAACGCTGTAAAAAGTCGGCCGTCGCTCCGCTGTGATCGTGCGCTCCGCTGGATAATTATCACACAGCCGGCTTTTTGCGCGGGAACGGAAGCTGAATGAAGCAGTAGTGGAGTCGCTGCTCTCAGGAGAGGAGGAAGAGGCTGGTTATGTAGCAGGTGCAGCGGTGGCATGTCACGGGAAATGTGTGGAAACGCGTGCGCTGCGCCATTTGGACGGCCGGTTTGATAATGACATTCGTCTTGGGTGGACACACGCGACCAGCGAGGGAGGGCTCTCTCCGTGGACATCGACAGGGTTGTTATTACAGGAGATGGAGTAACACACAAGTGGGACGCTTCTGAATAGATGGAGAAATCCGGCGAGTCCCATGAGGATGAGTTATCCTAGCTGCCTACTGCTGCCGGTCAAAGCACACGCAGATACTTACCATGGTTAGTGATATACCGGTATGTATTGAATGATTTTAAAATGCGCTGCCTGGTATAACGACAGTACGCTCGAATGGATTCCGTTTAACTGATCGATGTCGGTGGTTTACATGACTATTTTGTATATCCCTTAAGTACTTTACTTCATGTAGTTTGTGTTGCAACTTGCAACTTTGAGCCAATAGAACCATTATAATTGTGTAGCCACATGTCCCACATAGTTATATCACATTGCGAAATGTGAATGTTTAGTGTTGTTATATAGAAGGTGAGAATTTCTGTACTTCTCTCCTGTTGACCAGCAGCAGCATCATTTCACCATCATATTCATAACGAGAGAAAAAAAGGTGCTGTCGAAGCCGATTTATCACCATTATTATAATCACAAAACGGACAATCTAGGGCTGTTAAAATGTGTTGTTCACTCCAATCGTTGTTGCATGAGTGATTATAAAAGAACGATCTCTGAAAAACTGCATTAAGCCGACTCTTCCTTAACTTGACAAGAACTTAACCTATGCTACCCAAAAAGGGCATGACGTAGATATAGGTGTTAATTTCGGGATGTAAGGTATAAATATATTATCACTTAAAAATATAACTCTTTGAGAGCACCCTTCTTGTAAGGCATCGCTAATCTCTTGTATATCCATCACGCTCTCACACTAATTACCAATCCTTCCCACACAACTGCCGTCCCTGCCGGCGAGACCAGGTTGACGGCGTCCCATCTCATTTCTCCCCTCCCCGTCCCTTCTTCACCAATGTTCCCCGCACCCCGCCGACATCCCCCGCACCCCCCGCCTCCCCGCCCCACCGCACCCCGCCGACATCCCCCGCACCCCCCCGCTTCCCCCGCCCCACCGCACCCTGCCGGTGCCCCGCGGTGCCCCGCCGCGTCGCGGGTGTATTAATCCCAGCCGATAAAATTACACCTCCACGGGCACGCTGGGCAGGAATGTGCAAAGTGATTTCACACGGTCTCAGCGGCGCTGCTGACACCGCCAGTAAGGCAGCTCCGCTCCTTTGAATGGGAGCCTGAGTGGTCACACTACGTGATGGCGCGGCCTTCAAGGCTGCAGCTATGAGCCTATGGGACAGAGGGAAGAGCGGTGCTGTCATCGCCAGGACATCCTTCAAAGAGGACTGACTCTGCTGCGAAGCACGTTCTTCAAACGACGACGTCGCTCCAGTAGATGCAATATTGATCTAAGTATCAGTGAGGCTCTAACATCTACCAACAGCTGAGACGAACGGGCACCTGGGACATTCAGAAGACGATTACCTATTTACTTTCAACGCCGATGGTTTTAGGTTAAGATCCGAATAAGCTGGGGGAGAATTTCGCTATTTCTCCCCTTCGATAGTTGCGCCCATTCCAAGCAAACTGAAGAACTTCAAAACTGATAGACTGGAAAAGCAAACTTATGAGCTGAAATCCGCAGCGATATGTTCTCCGTTAATGTCATGTATACTGTTATTGTTCATGAACGCCTTTTGCGTACATCATCTGCTGATGCGGGATCTCAGCGTCTCCGTAGCAGAAATTGCTGATACGGCTTGTCCTGATGCTGCAAATTCCGATCGGTTGACATTTCTACTCCTGCAGTGTCGATAGCAGAGGTGAGATAGTCACCCCCTGACCCCCCTTTCCTACTCCATCCCCACACGCCGCTCGTGACTCTCTCTCTCTCTCTCTCTCTCCAGCCGTCTGAAAAGTCTGGCGACTCTTCACGCTGAGACGCCGAGACGACCGCGACAACTGCGGCGCGCCGACCGCGCCGCGCGGCCATTGCAGCGCATTGTTCTCGCGTCGCGTCACGCCGCACCTCGCGCCACAATTGCCACCGTCGCGCCGCGAACGGCACGGCAATCGAGCGAGTCGAGCGGCGGCTGAATGTCCGAAGAGACCGTCCAATCTCTGGACTGCCAGCAGGGGGCGTGTTGGGTGTCGCGCCATTCTGGGCGCGTCAGCGGCGGCCTGCACGTCTGCAGGACGTGCAGCCAGACGTGTAATTTGAATTGTATCGGCGCGAGGAGATTGAAGTGGGGCGGCCGGCCGGCGCGATGCGTCTATGTCAGTGTCGTATTGTTATGCCGCGGCGCGACAGAGGGCCGCCGGGGCCGATTACGGCGCGCGGCGTTCATTCATTGCGCAGTGTCATTACATTTGTGGTGCAGTGCAGGGTTTGACTGTCGCGGTGTAATTATATATATGGTGCAGCGGGAGGTTTGACTTCAAGTAGCGCGACGTGTGACGTGGCGCCGCGCTTGACAGTGGAATTAATAATTAAAACCACACGCTGCATTTGTATGAGTAGTGTGTGCTAGATTGGCATGGCCGAAAGCACTAATCACTACCGTCCAGCTCCAGGGCCAGCTAAACACTGCTTTTCGCGGCCAAAACAAATATTCCTGTTATTATTCAAGGCGATGATAAATCGTTTAATCTTCGGTAATGACGATACACGTGTTCTCGCTTTATTGATATACCAAAGCATTTATGTGTCTATGGCAAATTCATAAACAGGGACCAGTGACGTATGTACAAACCGAATAAACAACTACCTAATACCTTACTGGCATGGTAACAAAATGTTGATCACCTTGCTGCTTGAAACAAAAGAATAACTGAATAATAACAGCATACTTTCGTCAACAGCCTTCAGCAGACCCTGCCGACCGTCTCCCCTCCCCTCTTCTCCCCCGACCGTCATACCAGCCATCAACACAGCAGCTCGGGCGGCAGTGTTTGCCTCGCGGCGTCTGATGCGAGCCCCTCTGCTCTGATTCTCACGCTCCCGACCGTGGACCGGCGCCGCTCCCGGTGGCGAGTCGGCGCTGTTTGATCACTCCCCTGTGCGCCACCTCTGTCCCCTGTGCGCCACCGCTGTCCTCAGTGCGCCACCATCGACGCCGAGCACCCTGTTCTCACCGGTCGTCTCATCCTCCGCTGTCAATTTGTCGTCCAGCGCCGCCGGTGATCCTGGGACGATTATCACGAGCGCGGCACCCCCAGCCGCGAGGTCAGCCGATATCAAATGCCTTGCCGAGGTCCATGAGGACGCGCGGTGAAAGAGTGCGGAACTAGGCCCGGTTACGGCGGGGCGCAGAAGATTTCGCAGAAAACAAACACACTGAGGCTGTTGACGGGAAGGGGCTCTGAGGGGCTGAGTATCACAGCGCCACCCACAGAGCATACAAAGAAACTGGAGACTCGCTCTTCCGGTGGCTTCACTGTGATAGAATTGTTGGCCGACGTTGATAGTGTTGATAGTGTTCACTGTGATAGAATTGTTGGCCAGGTCGTTGACCGACCACGATTCCTGTCAATCGACCTCCTATATATACCGAACATGCAGGATTGTATTAATCGCATTCTTACGTTTGTGTAAGCTGCAATTTGCCTGGGTATATGCCTTGGGATTACCAATACTTTGTCAGTAAGCATGAGCAAATACATGTCAAAAGCCTTTTATTAAGAAAAAAAGGCAGCCTCACGATACGGAACAATAACACAATAAAGCCGATTAACTATCGCTGTGTCGGGGGGTCGAGGCGTTAAGACGCCCACACTAAGGCTCTCTGGTATTATTAAAAAGCAGTAGGTGATAAAAGTCGCTCTCTAGATGGCGGAATAAAAGCAAGTGCGCTTCTTCTAGGGATGGCGGATAAAAGGCAGTGGCTTTCTTCTAGGATGGCGGATAAAGGGCATGGCTTCTCAGGATGCGGATAAAAGGCTAGTGGCTTCTTCTAGGGATGGCGGATAAAAGGCAGTGGTCTCTAGGGATTGTCGGATAAAAGGCAGTGCTTCTCTAGGATGGCGGATAAAAGGCAGTGCGCTTCTCTAGGATTGGCGGATAAAAGCAGTGGCTTCTCTAGGATGGCGGATAAAAGGCAGTGGCTTCTCTAGGATGGCGGATAAAGGGTAGTGCGCAGTCAGCTGCTATTTTTGGCACAGCTCTATGAGCATAAGTAATACACATAATGTGTAAATCTTGACCTCGGGTCATCACAGGTCAGACACCAGGCCAAGCCACCTGATCTTATCTCCAAAACGTTTGCAATCTTACCACAGCCATAGTATTAAGCCGATCAGTTTCCAGCTTACCAAATCTCATAAGGTCACATGTATTCACAATTTTGTTAATTTGTCAGTAAACTAAAGCAGGATCAGTCTCGTGACTTCCTTTCCATAAAAAATGTAAAAACCACGACCAAAATTCAAATGAAATCAGTAAAATTTCATCTGGATCATGTTTGTATAATCCATTATTGATAATCAAGGTGCAATTTTTGTTTAGTGATCCCTACAGGGACAGCTAAGGTCATCTTAGGTCACCAACACTTGCGTGTCAATAACTCTTGACAAAATGTAGATAAAAGTGAAACTTACACCAATGTGTTTGTCTAGTCACGAAACGTCTCTTACCATGCAACATAACTTACTTGGGTCATCGCATGACCTTGACCTGAGATCAAATTTACAAGTTGTTTAAACTGGTTAACATGAAAAGGATTCGAAAAGCCTTAAGAACACGAACATGATAACTTCAATAATTGTATTGCCTTATGCCCTTATCCTTAAAAGATAAAAGGCCATTTGCGAAGCCCGTTTGCTCGAAAATAACGCTTTTGACCTTTGGTGACCTCTAGAACCTCAAATTTTAACCTGAGCTAAAAAGACACCAAGGTCGATGGCACATTTCCATAGATTTCGAACGTTTTTTTCTTCTAGCAACCATAGTCCCGATATATTTTGCGTTTTCTGGACCGAAATCCTGAATCTGGAAAATCTGAACTTTGATGACCTCTGGTGACCCCAATATTGAATTGATCCAAAAATGAACGGAATAGCTTCTCAATTATCTTCGACGGGCTTTCGTAAGCTTTTTTGTTTGGGTCTTCATCTATATAGTGGCTGAGTTCCGAGGAAGCGTCGAAAGCGCCACTCCAGTCCGAGGAAGCGTGGGCGCCGAGCACCAGCGTGGTTACGGTTTCAATGAGCTCCTTTTACTCGTGCTATATAAGAGCTTGTAAACAATTCGCTTGAAATAATTCACGAACGGTTGTCTGAACCTGTTTTGCATGTTGCCGGCTTCTGTACACATAACAGGGGAGACCGGGGCACGTTCTGTCAGTTTTTTGTTAATTGGCCCTGGTGCACACTTTTGCACTGCGCACTGCACACTTCTATGAGTTGGTGATTGATACTTTCCAATACTGTTACGATTATTAAAAGCTTCAAATCGATTAAGGATTTCATGTGATATCTCAGTTTGTTTCGACACCAGTGTCGATAATGTGGCGATGACTCATCCAACAGAACCTGCCCTATATACGGGACACGTTCTGTCACCTATGGGGGCATATTCTGTCATTGATGGGGCACTTCTTGTTATCAATGTTAACGGTCATTTGTGGCGTCCCTGCAGAGGGAGGGAGGGTTTCATTCATCACCATCTTCAATAGTATAGAAGATGACGGCCATATACGATCATAACACCGCATTTTTGCGTTTTTCTTGGTTATCCATGCACGAATCAGGGCATATTTTAACATGTCAACTGGGGGTAGGGAATTTCCACCGCAAATTCTTGAAATCATCCCCCCCAGTGGACACAAAGATCCACGCAGTAAACAACAAGAAAAACGCGTTGAACTGTATTCACGGGCCCAGTGATATATATTTTTTAATGAGGCCCCGACGCCCCTTACCCCCACACGCCCCTTCTCCCCTCCCGTTAAACGACTCTTTGCGCTGACGACCCGACGCCATCACCCCAAGTCAACAACTTTTCGCTAACGAAAGGTAGCTTATTTTGTGTCCTCCAAACTCGAAGCCTAGATTAGTCAGTAGAAATCCCCCAGTAAAAATTTCTCTAGAAAGCCCTTAAATGGCACGAATAATGTGAACTGCATCACACCACCCGATTCGCTTCAGGCTGTAGTGGCGTACCAATAACAGTTATTAACAATAAATATTTTGTATTTTGTCGCTTATTAAACAATACGACTAGAGAATAAACCCCGTACTGCAGGGGGTTCGCGCCGAACACGAACTGCAGGGGGGTTGATCCACCCCCATGAGTCTCGAAAATACGCAACCGTAACGACAAGCAAAGAACGTCATTAGATAGCTCTATGGCAAGCTCTATCGCAAAAGTTATCGTCTTTTTTTATCAGGTCACAATGAGGTCACCGTGGTCACCAAGGTCAGATTTTCCCGGTTTTAGGACTCTTTTTCCAGAAACCCCCCGATTATCTCGAACTATGATAGCTAGAGCAAAACGATTTGAGAAGGGCAATTATGGCTATTGAAATTTTTCAATCGCATTTCAGTTTCTCAAAATTGATCTCAGAGCAATAGTTAGGCTCCAGAGGTCATTGAAAAGGTCAAAAATAGTGTTTTTAGCAAAACAGTTTTTCGTTTGTAGCATCTTCACCTAACAAAGATAGGGAAATAATTTTGACGCCATCGTTTTTGTCTCATTGAGGCGCTTTGGAACATGTACACGGTGATCTGGTAAGGCAACTTCAAAATTTGACCTCAGGTGAAGGTCATTTGGTGACCCAGGTAGATCATGTGGCAAATGGGGCAACGCAGCCAGACGAGACGAACAAATTGGTGTCAACTAATCGTCTCTATCTTTTTTCTATCAATAGTCATTAGCAAATCATTGCTGATGACCTCATATGACCTCAGATGACCTTGTAGAAATCACTGAGCAACACTTACACCTTGATCATCTAGAATGAGCTAAAATAAAGCAGGATCTGAAATTTTAGGCCTGAATCCAAAAAATCATATTTTCTGAAAAGGAAGCTTTTGTTTATTTTCCCATTCACTATAATGGAACGTACTAGGACGGGGTGGTTCAGGAAATTTGACATGACCTTTGGTCACTGATTACGAAAAATCAGAGATATACGAATTTGTAAGGTAGCGTGGATACTTATCTTATGAAATCGTTGCGAAGTTTCCAAACCTCGAACAAAAAGACTTCTGGCTTTTGGCACGAACGCAAACATTTTTTTGAGGGTTTGAAGTCATCTTGACATGGACTTGGTGACCTGACCTGTGATGGACCTTCAAGTTCAAAACTTTTTTTTGAAGTGTGGGTAAATGATGCCCAAACAGGTGTACGAAATTTGGCGGCGCGATGCGATGCGCTGTTTCATTCCCGTCTAAATCACTGAAAAACACTGAGGGGGTGGAAACTCACCCCCACGCCCTGCAGTGCTGGGATAATGAAACAGACTTCAGTGACCAGGACCATGGCCCCCGAATTGGGTCACAGATACCTGCCTCACTCGACATAGGTCACGCTGTGTGTGTCGTTTATTTACTGATAATTGGACAAATGGCGCAGAATAAGGCTCAGCCGCAATATCTTGGACATTCGTGGTCGCCCCATGACAGTGCACAGCCAGACACTATCTTTATAAATCGGCACTAAACAAAACATTTTGTTCACTTTAAAAAAAAATTAGTTTGATTCTGTTTGAAAAAAACAAACTTCAAATTTGGACCAATCCAGTCGCAGGCATGTTGTTGTTTTAATAGTACCGGGATATTGGAAGCACAAAGAACATATGTTACAAAGCAACAATATACCTGCGGTGGATAGTTCACGAGAAAACCCCGCTGACAGAATGTGCCCGTGACAGAACGTGTCCTGTTCTCCCCTACACTTTAATAAGCGTTTTGAAAAGGGATTACGACGGAGCGATGAACAGCGCCGGCGCCGGCTTCCCGCAGGGCTGCAACATACGATTATCTGCCTCGGTTCCTGGCCAACATACACTCTGACCGAGAATCAGTACTGTACAGCGTGATGTCATTCATTGCGCTAATACAACAGGACCTTCAGAGGAAACCCAGGTAAAGTGAGGGGCCAGTCTGCTGCTAATACAACAAGCCCTTCAGAGGAGCCCCAGGGATAGTGAAGGGCCAGTCAGCTGCTCAGAGCTGCAGAGTGCGGAGAACACAGGAGTAGTGGTGGGCACTGTATAGTCCAGCCACAATGTCGTGGCCGAGGCACAAGGCTCGCCGAACGATGGCCTGTAACAAGGCTCTCCACCTGAAGAGAGCCCTCAGCCCGGCTGTACTCGCCCCACCAGTGCAAGCTGCCCGGCTGCACTCGCCCCACCAGTGCAGCGTCTTATGTTTAGTCTATTGATGGCCGAGATCGCTGACACTGCAGTCCGCGGCTCCACTTTGGTTCCTGTCAGCACACTGCAGTCCGTGGCTCCACTTTGGTTCCTGTCAGACACACTGCAGTTGGCGGGGCGCGCTCCACTTTGTTCCTGTCAGCACTCTGCAGTTCTGATGGCCTCCACTTTGGTTCCTGTCGCACACTGCAGTCCGCGGCCTCCACTTGGTTCCTTGTTCAGCACCCTGCCGCTCGTGGCTCCACTTTGGTTTCCTGTCAGCACCCTGCAGTCCGCGGCTCCACTTTGGCCGTTCCTGTCAGCACCCTGGCAGTCCGTGGCTCCACTTTGGTTCCTGTCAGCACCCTGCAGTCCGTGCCTCCACTTTGGTTCGTCAGCACCCTGCAGTCCGCGGCCTTCCACTTGGTCCTGTCAGGCACACTGTCAGTCCGCGGCTCCACTTTGGTTCCTGTCAGCACACTGCAGTCCGCGGCTTCACTTTGGGTTCCCTGGTCAGCACCCTGCAGGTCCGTGGCGCCACTTTGGTTTCCTGTCAAGCACACTTGCAGTCGAGGCTCCACTTGGTTCCTGTCAGACACCACTGCATGGTCGCGCTAGCACGGCTCCACTTTCGTTCCGTGTCAGCACCCTGCCAGTTCCGCGGCTCAGCACTTTGTCATGTCAGCACCACATTGCAGGTCCGCGGCTTCACTTTTGGTTCCTGTCAGCACCCTGCAGGCTCCGTATGGCTTCCACTATTGGTTCCTGTCAGCACACTGCCAGTCATGAACGCCTCACTTTGGTTACCTGTCAGGCACACTCCAGTCCGCGGCTTCCACTTTGGTTCCTATCAAGCCCAACACTGCAGTCCCGCGGACTCCACTTGGTTCCTGTCAGCCACACTGCAGTTCCGCGGCTCCCTTAGTGGTTCCTGTCAGCACCCTGCAACGTCCGCGGCTCCACTTTTGTTACCTAGTCAGCCACACTGCACTTCACGCGGCTCCACTTTGGTTCCAGTCAGCACACTGCAGTCCCCGCGGCTCCACATTTGGTTCCTGTCAGCACCCTGCAGTCCGACGGCTCCACTTTGGTTCCTGTCAGCACACTTGCAGTCCGCGGCTCCACGTTATTGGGCGTTCCCTGTCAGCACACTCGCAGGTCCCGCGGCTCCACTTTGGTTCCTGTCAGCACACTGCAGTCCGCGGCTCCACTTTGGTTCCTGTCAGCACACTGCAGTCCGTGGCTCCACTTTGGTTCCAGTCAGCACACTGCAGTCCGCGGCTCCACTTTGGTTCCTGTCAGCACCCTGCAGTCCGCGGCTCCACTTTGGTTTCTGTTCAGCACACGCAGTCTGAGGCTCCATTGGTTCCTGTCAGCACACTTGCAGTCTTGAGCTCCACTTTGGTTCCTGTCAGCACCACTGCAGTCTGAGGCTCCACTTTGGTTCCTGTCACCATGCAGTCGGGCGGGCTCCACTTTTGGGTTCCTGTCAGCACCACTGCAGCACGGTTCTACTTTGGTTCCTGTCAGCACACTGCATGCTGAGCTCCACTTTGGTTCCTGTCAGCACACTGGCAGTCCGCGGCTCCACTTTGGTTCCTGTCATCACACTGCCAGTCCACGGCTCCACTTTGGTTCCTGTCAGCACCCTGCAGTCCGCCGGTTCTTCTGTCTCCTGTCAGCCACTTGCAAGTCAGCGGACTCCACTTTGGTTCCTGTCAGCACACTGCAGTCCGCGGCTCCGCTTTGGTTCCTGTCAGTAGGTACTGTTGGCGGGTCAGCAACCAGCTGGTTCGGTCACTGGTCATGACGCTGGCGGTCTCAAGTTAGAAATGAACGTCATATTTTTATATTATGTTTGATTTTATGGTAGGTTTGTGAAGATAATATTTTTTCGATTTTATTTTTGTATTTTTTTTTCATATTTCATTTTTGTCAAATGTTTTTGTGTATATTTAACTTGTTAACATACTTTGTTGTTTTGTTTGATTTGATCTTGGATTATATTTGATTCGATAAGAGTGAAAATAACGTATTAATCAGTACCTACCTTCCCTGATGTTTATTCTCTAACGGGTTTGCATCAACCGCCCAAACGTAAAACGTGTTCTGATTGTAATCACTAAGAGCGAGCGCGAAGCACGAGCGAATCCTCATTGAATACCGATTTTTCGCACATATAAGCAGCCGACCCGGCCGGGCCCGGACCGGCCCGGCCAGACCGCGACGCTGGTCAGAAGCTTATATCTTTTGAATCCCACATCCGATTAACAAGCGATTTTCGTCATGTGATAGCCCCATGCAATGCAATTTTGATTATTTACATTTTTCATGTGAGGGGTCAGCATGTCGCGTGACACGTGCCGCGTCAGGGGTGTCAGAAAATATTATCCTGCTATAGCTGACAAACGGTTTTACCAATTAAGCTGAAATTTGGTGTGTAGTTTGAGACCACACCATTGGCAAAGTTGCACAGGTCAATTTCTGGGTCACGTTGCACGTGCGCACGTGAACCCCTGTTCCGTTCACGAAATTACCTACAAAACATCGTTGCAATACCGGACCTATATCTCGGCAACCAAAAGTCGCAACGACACGGGTCAAACACAGATATTGTAGAGATACGATCTGCCAAGCGTATGCTTTATGTGTCGTTCAGCGGCGCGTGGTACGTGCAAAGTTATTGGCTATACATGTAAAAATCGTGGTGTATGACGTCTTCACGATTTAAATAAGTTTTCAGCACCTATGGGACGTGAAGCGATGAAACAAACACCAAAGTGTAGACCAATGTTACGTCTCTAAAATGCATGCACAAATTTAGTTTTAAATACAGTATTTTGCTGTCAAAATCTGCCTGTAATATTTATATTGCCGAATTTTATATTATTCCTTCATTATACCGCCGTAGCGTCATGACCAAAGGGTGCTTAACGATTAAAATGATGCAGCTGTAAACCGCAATCAAATCCATCTAATACTCACCCAAAATGTAGTTTTGCCTTCAAAGATAAAGCTTATAATTGCAAATTGAAATACACGCTGCAAAACCTATTAATCAAAGTCTCGATTTAGTTCGGATCAAGGTAACTTTACAACTACTGTAGCGCGGTTTTGCTGCTTCAACACAGGGCAATGGGTGCATGTTTTGACAACTTATTACGTTATTTCTCCTAAACCAGACATATTTTGCCAAAGAAAGATACACCATAAGAAATCAATTTAATGAAAAAGCATTTTGAATCATATGAAACATTTAATTTAACATCCAATAAAAAACTCATTTTCGCAAGCTTGATGAGGTGGCGATGCACTTATGCGTTTTGGTTGACGTTATCTGATGCTAACAACATCTGACCAAACAGCCAGCTGACGCTTCTGCAGTGCCCTGCGGTGTTCTGCAGTTGGATGATGTGGCAATATACTTACGCATTACGGTGCCTGTTAACTGCATGAAACGAAACTGGCGCAACCGTCAGCTGACACTATTGCAGTTGGACGAGGTGAAGACGGATCTGGCGCACTTGGTTTGTTGTCATGGCAACGTGCCAGACAAACGCACTGCCCATTGCGTGTTTAGGAATCGCAACCAAGTTAAGGAGGAGGCTGGTGCTTAGGGAGACATAAGTCAGTCAAAAATATAGATATTGCTTTGAATTTGTTTAGGAGCATCGTCCATGCTTTGTTCTCGAATATATCTCCAATTTTTAAATATGTTTGACCAGTTTGATTTTACATAAATTTTCCCCGAATCAAGTATTTTTGTCATCAAAAATTAAAATTAGCAAACATATGAAAAAAATGGAAGATTTATTAGAGAACAAAACATTGACGATGCCCCTAAACAATTTCAAAACAATATCTATATTTTTGACTGACTTATGTCTCCCTAAGTATCAGCCTCCTCCTTCACTTGGTTGCGATTCCTAAACACGTCTGACCATTTGCTATCCGGTATTTCCGGAATCGGAGGACAAATCATCAGCTGGCCCGACTTTCTTTTGATGCCTCAAAACCGGGCCCCCCTGAGTTTGGATCTATTTGCGACCGCAAAACAACACATAGCGAAAATAATTCAAAAGCATGCTTAGCACAAAACAAACCTACGTGGGGCGGTTGATAAATTGACGCGGAATTTATTCGGGCCGTCGTCCTCAGCTGTTAGGGTCTCCCAGCCGAACGCGCGGCGTATGGGGGGGTAAATATTACCCCCCTCTTATCTTCCGAAACCAATACCGCAGGGAGACGCCGCAAGGCGGCGATCGAAAGCTCTCAATGAAACAAATCGAATGCATACCCGAATTTTTCAAGTTAGTCAAATGTAGGTCACGGTCAGGTACATGGAAAGTTTGAGTTAATTGTGTTAATCGGTTCATACTTTTCAATTGAAATCCTTTGATTTAAGACTGTCAACGCACATAAAGTCTCAAAGTATAATACATCTATTGCATTTAGTAAAAGTGAAACTCATGCAAAGGTCAAGGTCAAGGTCAGTCAACAAAAGGTCACTGTTCACGAAGAGGTCAAAGAAAGTCTTGCCGACACCATTTTTTAGGGGTTATTTTGCACGTAAGAATCGATAAAAACAGCCATTTTACAACTTACCCCGTCAAAGGTCAAGATTCAGGTCATCTAAGGTCAAAACTGAAAACTGACTAATATGAATAAACAATTGCATGTTTAAGGGTTAGTTTTGTCTCATAAACACAAAAATGACATTTATATATCTGTATCAGGTAAAAAAAAAGTTATTTTGAAAATGACGTCATTACCTACTTTTGCTTGGAGAGCAATCAGTCACTGAAAAATCAAGCTATTACTTTAAAAATTGGTCTGGGTATTCATTACTCTTGGTTCTTATATATATATATATTCTGTTTTTTTGGATACCTTTATTTTTATTTTTTTAAATTTCTGAGAAAGATCAGTTTTTTGGATTTTTGGGGGTCAAAAACCCACAACCTTGGAAATCCGAAACTTCCATTTTGTAGAGAATTAAATTTCCTTTCTTATAAAGTTTTGCGTTTGCGATTTGCTTCAAAGATATGTTTTCTACGATGCATCAAACATTTATCGTTATTCAACCGAAAATTGCATGACATGACGTCATCAAAACGTCATTATCTCCAAAGTTCTAAACTTTTTTCGATGATTTTTTTTTATGAAAACGTCAAATTGATGCTGAATAAGGTACTAAAACTTTGACGTCGTTATCTGTTACCGTTTTTTAGTTATTGTTGAAATATGGGAGGGGGGTAATTTCCCCCCCCCCCTACGCCGCGCGGGTTAACCATCGCCCTACGGGGGGCTGAGCCCGTCAGCCCCTTCCCAGAGGTTTTTCTTGAATAACTTTTTACAAATGCTGCGCATCTTTCTGAATTTTTTAGTAACTGAGTGTACAACGCTACCTGTCAAAATTGTGTTAACATTAATCTTATTATTTTGGAGATTATGACGTTTGATGACGTCACGTTTTGTAAAAAACCACGATAAATGTTAGAAAAACAGAGAAATCGAGTTTTGCTGCAAAATGCAAACAGAAAAACAGTTAAGTCTTCAGAATAACAAAAATGCTTTCTATGGCAGTAAAGGATTTTTTTTTTACCCCCAAAACACAAATGTTTCTCACCAAAAAAATACAAATCAAAATTTTCAAGATATTTGAACAACAGAATATATGTGAGAAACTAAGAAAAGCAATCCCCCAAACAAAATTTCAAAGCAATATCGGCTATTTTTGGACTAAGTGATGCTTTCCTAAGTGGTAAGAAACTTATGACGTAATGTTTTTTTAATCACTTTTTTGGAATTTTGTTGACAAATAACGAAACAAATAAGTACCTTTTCTGACATTCTGGAGCCAAAACTGCGTATAGGAACATGCTTTTAACTGCATTATTATATTTCTAATGGCAGTATATGCACGTTGTAGAAAAATGCACCAAACGAAAGAGGAAAATTTTCTAGTCTTAAAATAATAATATTTTCATAAACTACTCCCTTCTTGCTTACAATAAGCAAGAAGAAGCAAGAAAGACGTTTACCGTACTTGACGCTTGGTGACTCACAGGCTATTGATAGCGGACTTCGCTAATGTTAATGAGATAGATAATTTATTTTGAGCCTCGATGTGGAATGCCTTATAGTTTTTCGACATAAAACAAAATGTGGCTTTCAGAAAACTAGATGCATATTTTCAAAATTGGTTCCACTTTTGGCTGCATTAATGCAAAGGCGCTATCAGGGAAAATCGAAAACTTGTTTTAGGCTACTAAATAAAATTAAGCATATTTACACTGCACAAATTATTTTGACGACCAAATGAAACAAAAAAAAATGAAAAAAGCAAGAAAGAGCATTTGATTGTATTTTTAAATCTATATTGAGAAAATATCCATCTCTATTGAAAGCCATGATAAGTGATCTAAAAGTGGTAGCCTGTGACGTCACACCACCTGAAAGGTAGTACGGTTTTTACGCAGATGCAGTTCGCCAGCCGCACTTAAATTTAATGTTTAAGCATGTTGTAGGCTCGATAAACACATTTAAAAGTTATCAGCATGATCAGAAAATCATCGTTCCCGGACACATAACAATTTTCAATATTTTGGTGACCTGCATATACTCCATTGTGAGGTTTTCTGATGCATCCTGGACGTGATCGAGTCGTGGTTGCTAATGGTAATCGCCCATAGCAATTACCATCGATGCTAAAGATTTCCGTAACCTAAGAGGTCAATAACAACCCCAGACCTAAAAATACTAAATCTTCAGATAGATAACTCAAAGACCAACAACTTGACGCTAACCAAATAATTTTATTTTCATAACTTTGTAAATTACGAAGGCCTGAGCAGCATCGCTTTTTTGGATGTGGTCGATTTTGGGTCATTCACTTTACCTGGAAGGTAAAAGTGAATGACCCAAAATCGTCATTCACTCCTAACCTGAAAACAAACAAAAAATGACATACCATCGGATTTATCACATTACAGGCAACATGCCGTTTTTTCCGCGTTGCTCTATGTTGCTTGATTTGGAAGTTAGCAAGGGGGCCTGTCAGGCCCTCCCCCCGTAGGGCGAAGGTGAAAAACGCTCCCGTAGGGCAAGGGACGTCTTACTGGTTCTTAGACCACCAAAGTGAACAAAAGCTAGAATTAGGTAACAGTGGTTTCCAAAGAAATTCGTCGCAGCCTATGTGACTGGTTCACGACAGTTCCCTCACATTCACTCATTGGTGCTCAACACCAAGCATCTCACACGCCGGCTGGAGGGCTCACGTGACAGAGCGTCACGTGCTATGTGTTCGAATTCGGGCACAGCTGAGATACCATCGGATTATCAGATACGAACTCTGGCGCGGTAGATTCCGATCATCATATGATACGAAGCCCGGCGCGGTAGATTCTGATGATATCGCCGAAACGCAATTCAAAGAGGCGAGACGGTAGCATCCCCTAATAACAGGCAGAGGTGCGATGGTAGCATCCCCTAATAACAGGTGATACTCATCAGTGGCAGCTCGTTCTGAGGCGCCGACGTCGTTCCGTTTTTCATTAATTTTATCCTAGTTATCGGCGCCCATCGTGATCTGATAGAATAATGAAAAATGAGCGCTTTAACGTGCCCACCCATCACTTCAGGGGTCTTTTGTTGGTGATCACAGAGTTCGTCCCTGTGTGTTAGGAATAGGACCGCCATATACCCTGGGACCGCCTGCTCCGTCGTGAAAGTGAAGTTAATGCGTCAAGTTTGCACGTGCTTAGGAGGCTTTTGTCGCCTTGATTATCACTAGCTATGGTGAAGATAATCGTGTGAGATTTACTTATTTGTAAGCGGGCGTAAATATACCTTACATTGTTGTAACACTAGTGCTAACCCGTCCGCTCCTGAGCGATTACAGGTTGAGTGGTGATGCAAGCCAGTAATAAGCAATGAGGGATAGATAACCTGTACTAACCGTGGCACACTCCTCGTACCTATAATACGTTTCTTTACCCGACATACACCCGAGTCTCTTGGATGGTGTCTCGTATCTCCTGGATTAAAGTATCTTACTGATAAGAAGAAGCAAAACATTTCATCCCCGCCCATCCAGCCTGTGTCCTATGTTATATGTAACGCATTACTAATTCGCTTGCATCTTCGGGATGCATATTTCCCATGTGTACTACAGCTTGGTGGTCATTCCCTTAGCCGTCAGCCAATAGACGTAAGGAGTTGAGAGCTATGACGTCACAACTGGCCCAATAGGAGCTGACTGATGCTAGGCACAGGGGTGCATCCATGAAAGTTTATGGATGGGGTAGCTCGCATCAAAACTGTATACATTTCAGACTATATAGCCTTGTCTTGAATTAAGGTTTATATTCTGTAGTACTTCTTGTTCTAGAACGATCTTTTAACACCAGCTCGGAGGAGTTTCTCTCATTTTTACGAGAGGAAAATACCACAGCCAAGTACCATTCTGCTAAATTCGTCACTGCACTGCACAGGGGCGAAATTTCCGATTTAGCCCGCATAAAGTCCGGAAGCATGTTTTTCATAATATAAATTTATTTTATTGATACCAATCGGAAATTGTCTGTATTTTTATAAAACAACCATGTTTAATTGATTCTGAAGCCTTATCACACTGAAAATTGCGGTCAAAGTAGTGTCTTCCGCACAAAGCTAGTGAAAAGGCAGAATGTTTGTCGGATGTTATAAAACAGGAAAAATACGGAACAATTGGAACCCGTCAGCTCAAATATGTTTTTAACAGTGAGCAGAGACTTCATTGAATCTATTTCAGGGCCAATAATTTCCCGGAATACGAAGGTTCGGTTTTGTCGAGTTCTTATATCACACATAAATTTCTTTGATTTTTTTTGCATTTTGAAGTAAAAAGTCAACAATAAATACAACGTTCGTGACAAATGAAACCTGTACAGCCTAAACAGCACCTCGAGTTACTTCGGATACAATGCAATGCTTTTGCAGCCTTTCGCAGCCTTGCTCGTTATAGACGCTCAAACATGGCAAATTTGTAAAAATAGCAAAATGGATATACAAGATGGTGCCGTAATGCCGTATTTTGCACAAAAACAATGCATCGCTTTGCACCTGCCACCATGATGTCTACAATTAATAATGGTTAAACGCAAAATGATTTGTTGTAATTGTATTTGTAATTTGTTATTGTAATTGTAACAACTAATTGTAATTGTAATTTTGATGTAAGTTTTAACGCAAAATTCGCTTTCAGCGCTCAAAATTATCTCAGGATACATTTTTGGTATCGTAAGCGACCCCGGTGAATTTATGCGGAAGGGATAATTTCAGGCTAGTATGGCTTTTGCTTCCAAAAACATAAAATGCCACGAGTTTTTCAAAATAGCATTACATAGAAGCCCTTTTACTATTAAAATCGTTTTCAGTGGCCACAATTACCCCAGGATATGTTTCGGGTACCTTAAGCGACCCACATGAATTTATGCGTGCTAAATCGGAAAATTCACCACTGTGCACTGGCTTGAAACTATAACGATGTAGAGCAGTGACGACAGCAAAATTCGGGAGGGTGACTATGGTATGATAATATTTTTACTGTCTTTGAGCTGATATTTTCGAGCATGACCTAGTATTTAGTAACTAGTTTTGTTCATGGCCATCATATGACTATCTCTCGTTTTCAATCTCAAAGGTCAGCTTTATTTTCTATGTCTCTTTTGGCGCTTTCATAACGTCGACGCTGATGGCCGAGTGGTCTGAGGCGCTACTGGCGGGATGATTTTGCCTCATTGACAGAAAGGTCACGGGTTCAGATATGCTGCTTTCACCGGCTAGCCAAAGCCCAAGGCTGCTTTTTGGATTATCGCTGCGATTGTATCAATGACTTTACTCGCATTTCGCTGGTATTCTCTATTCAGTGCGGCAAATACAACACGCTGGCCAGTTGCTTTTGGTTACTACCAAGGATAGATTTGCCAATTTACACGAACTTTGTTAGGTAGGGGCGTAGCTTCTCCATTTGGAGGGGGCTGTGTTGAAAAAACCGCTTGAAGTATGGAAAAAATCGCAAAATTCACAAAATATATATTTCTCCCCTGGTTTGAACCATCTCTTCGTCAAAGTTAAGGTGCTGAAGCTCCATTTGAAGGGGGGCTGAAACCCCTTCAACTGAAGAGGAATGTACTCCCCTACCGTTAGGGCATTTCGCTTCTGTATATGGTCTCCGTTAGAACATAAGCTCGCTTTCAGCCGCGCCGCCAGGCATAACTATTTGGAAATGTCGAATACAAATTCAGACCCATCAGCCCTAAGTCAGCCAAAGCCAGCCATCGCTTTGATCGCTGTGAAATTATGTTTGAATATCGTTCTTACTTGGTTCTTCAGTATCCTTAAAGGGAATATTATATCACCTTTACAATTAGTTTTTAACTGAGATAGCCAGATTGTCGGGTGTGCTTGAGAACCCCCAAATCGAAATTTTTCCTCCCAAAGCGACCTAGTGTTCAAACGCAAAAACCGTTAGTCATATGTGGTCATTATTTTTCAACGTCACAAATCCCTTGACGTTTCGCATACGTCACCAGTAGTTTTACTCCACTGTGATTGCCACCGCACTTCGCTTTTTGAATCGTCGCGCAGTATTTCAGTTTTAACCTTGCGTCCGCCCCGACCGCCACCGACGGTCCCGGTCGGTCAGGCGCTCGGCACCTAGTGGTTACGTATGGTGGCCCCCACGCCCTTTACCGTCGCGCGCGAGCAGCGCCCGGTTCGGATCAGCCCAGTCGCGTTCACGCTACCGGTGCACCCATCGTGCGCGTGCCGGCGCACAGCAGCTGTCACTGGGGGCGGGCGCCAAAGTTTGGCCGTTCGATGCCTCCTTGTGACGTCACAACTCGCCTTTGGTGACGCAATATTGTTATGACGTCACATGTAAACATATGACTATTTTTCAAATTACAACAAATTCTGACTTTTTTCGCAAAATGAATGCCAGGACCGTAATCAGGGCATTCTTCTCCATCATTCTACATACTTTTCCCAAGGTGCTATATTCCCTTTAAGGTATGCTAAATATTATGTAGAGTTTGTCTCCAAGAAATACATTTTATTTGATAACAACAAACATTACATCATGCTTTAAAATAAATAGACACATTAGACATAGAAAACGGAGTTTGAATGCTGCCCAAACAAAATTTCACAACTATATCCTTGGTTTTTACTGACTTATGCCTCTTTAAGTATGATGGGTCGGGTTTGGATTTTGTATTCGACATATCAGCATATGCCGCCACCAGCTGGCAGCCAGGTGAGGGCGTGGCTTGGCGCCGCCAGCTGAGCTGGCAGCCAGGTGAGGGCGTGGCTTGGCGGCGCCAGCTGGCAGCCAGGTGAGGGCGTGGCTTGGCGGCCGCCAGCTGGACAGCCAGTCGAGGGCGTGGCTGCTGACGTCGGATAACCTGAGATGACTTTTTTGAATTGTGATATTCTTTGGAAAATTGTGTGACGGTGATCTTAAATCTGTTGCCCATTTAACATAATGATATGCTCACTCACGATTCTAGCTTGATAGGAGTTTAATCTCTAGGCATTAACTATTCGAAAGACATCTAGGTCGTTTAAAGGACCTCGGAGTGCACCATATGACCTAGGAGCATAAAATCGGGCTCCAAAGGCTTTCTCTCATCAAAAGCAACAGGCTCCGTTTCTAATCGAAGCTCAAGCTCACTTAAGAGCGAAACTCCATTGTGGGGCCTCATACCTACTTGCACGGTCATGTAAGCACCTCTTGGACGCTGCACTGGCGAAGATTAATATATTAAAAAGGTATATCGAGTATAATACCGGGGACAAAAAACAAAAAAAAAATATGTCTGTCTGTCTGTCTGTCTGTCTGTCTGTCTGTCTGTCTGTCTGTCTGTCTGTCTGTCTGTCTGTCTGTCTGTCTGTCTGTCTGTCTGTCTGTCTGTCTGTCTGTCTGAAAAAAATATTACGCACTTGGCCACGTGCGAAGGTGACCGATTTGCAACTTAAATGAGCTGATGTGACTTACTTGTTAGCTCTGCATCTGAAAGATCTTCATAATAAATTAAAAACTAAGGTCTTGTCATTGACAGGCACCTGTGTTTTGAACATCACATTGACCAGCTGACCGCCAAATGCACAGGCACACTAATCGCCCAGATGCATGCTCGACAATTTGTACCGCGCTGCGCTCTACGACAGATTCTGGAAGGTCTGGTTATGTTATCAATTAGGTATTGCCTGTCGATCTACGGGACCTGTACCGTGACGCAGATGTCTCTGAAAGATGTCTCAATGAAAGTATTCAAAAACTTGTAAATTTTTGCACCCGAGACATCACCGGGAAGCGAACATACGACAGAATATCGTGTGAAGCTGTGTGACTCTTGTCAGCCGGCAGCCTATTTGAGTACCACCAACTGACTTTAACGAAATCGATACTGCGTTTTGGCGACCCCGAGATCCTGCGACAGATGTTTAACCCTTGCACCGACGGGGGGCGGATATCCGCCCCCCCCCCACAGGTTTTTCCGGACTAGCGGAAAACGAAGCGCCACCAAATTTTGTACAGTTGTTTGGGCATCAATTACCCACACTTTCTAAGAAATTTGACCTCCTAACTTTCAAGGTCACGTTGTCAGGTCACATTAAATGACCTGACCTCAAGTCACGTTTTTGTAGTTTGACATCTTGCCGAAGCTCGGCACAGTGGGTGAACCAAAACAGTTTGGAAACTCACAGTTGTGTTAATGAGGCGTCTTTCGATATCTGACAGTTAATGTATCTGAATTTTTATATCGGTACCTGGGTCATGTCCAATTGTTTTAGACGGCTCCCATTATAAGATCTATGGGAGAAAATTGAAATGGCGCACCAATCAAACAAAAAAACCTGGCTAAATGTGCTCAGTTGCATCCCTAATCAACTTTATGAGCAAAGTATAAGAATGCAAGTTGTATTTTTCTTCCGGTGACCTCGTTAGTCAAATCCAATGTGCAAAAAGGTCATATGTTTTTTGCTACAATAACTGATGTTCTACGTATGATATAGTACTGTGGTTTTCACCATTCTGGTTTCTGCTTGTCAACCTCAGTCGATAGACATAAAATTTTGACTTGAGGCCTTCACAATGACCTCAGGTCAGGTTCAGGTATTTTTTTTTAGTTTCGACCTAGCTAGATCATACGATATATGGTTCGATGCGCCGTGATGTGAGAAACACGATGGTGGCAAAAATGACTGCTCTGCCTTTCAAAAACTGTAAGAAGTTAATTATCAAAAAAAACTTGTTCAGTAAAATTAAGCATTTTGACCTTCGCTGACCTTCTGGATCCTTAACTATTGAACCTTATTCTCAAATCTGAGGAACATGTTAGCAAAAGGACTGTTTCAGGAGCATTGCAGTGCTTTTTTTATCGATTGCTCCTAGCTATGTTAGTTACTGATCTAGCCCGGATTATGTGAAGCAGTGCTAAATTTACTCGAAATATGGGAAAATTTGACCTTGTTTGACCTCTGGTGACCTCAATATTGATCTGTTCAAAAAAAAACAGCTAAGTATTTTCGCTAGTACTTCGTTCACGGCCTACCTCACGCCGTTTTCCTGTTTCTCGCTACGATGCGTAGTTTTCAAGATCTCTGGGGGGCGGCTATCCGCCCCCCCCCCGTCGGTTCGAAGTTGGCTCAGACCCCCGTCGGTGCGAGGGTTAAACGCGTATAGCATAGCCAGACGATTCGGCAGATCGGGCAACTACGTTTGCCAAGAGTTAGAAGCGAGACGGGAAAACGCAGACTTATCGATGGAGGTGCCAAACTCTACAATAATCTGCTTACAGCTATGCAGGATACCATGCGGATGTCACGCTTTAAAGCCGATCTGACTGATATGCTCGGATCTAACTGCGAATGATCGAGTCGTATGCCCTGAATGATTATGTTCGTGTGTGTATGTGTTTGCCTGTGCCTTCCGCTCTCCATTCAATACTATGTAGCATTGGCATCTGAAAAACCACACATCCGCGGCGACGGAGCGGCAATATATATTAATCTGAATCTGATCTGCACTCTGGAGACTCAATAAAGCTGATGCCTGTTGTCAAGGCAACCGTCATCACAGTGCCAAAAACCAATATATCACCACATAGCTGTCGTAATAGCTCTGCTCTCCCGGTGACAAGTATTGATGCACTGCGCAGTTTAGATTGCCCGGTGGTGGGTGGCGGATCTCTCCACGGATCTCGGCGTGTGTGCAGTGTGAAGTTGAATCTGACGGATTGCGGCAAGTATCAGAACTCCCGGCTGGGTTTCAGCGGTTGTTGGACCCCTCGGCTGGATCTTGACGGAGCGCTGTGGCGCGGCTCTTCCAGCCGTCATGTTGTACCTGTGGTTGAAAGTGGCGGTTGGCCTGCTGCTGGCTTCCAACTACGCCGTCCCCCTGTTCACGGTGTTGAGTAACCGGCACCTGTGGGACGAGCCGATGGCCATGCTGGCTGGCAACCTCTCCCTCGTCGGCGTCCTGTTCGGCCTAGGTCACGTCGCTGTCGGCGTGTATGACCTGGCTTCACTGCAGCTCCCTGGGTTATGTCTGATCCTCCAGAACAGCAACCTGGGGCTCGGGATTGCATTCAAGATGGCCGAGCTGGGTCTGGCGGTGGATCAGTTCATGGCGGTGGTGCACCCGCTTCACCATTGGGATAAGATATCACGTTACGTCGACTGGCTGCTGCTGAGTACCTTGTTCGCTTGGCTGGGAAACACCGCTTTAGGCCTGTCCGCCGCCGGGTTAGGTTTGCCGACTGTCGCCGAGACACTGTACAACGACGGCAACAACACGACCACTCCCTTCCATGGCTGCCGCTGGGAGACTACAGTGGCCGGACGGCTGAAACCCGTCTTAGAGGCGGAGCTGCTGCTGCCCTCGCTGGCCACGGCTGGTCTCTTCATCTTCACTGCGATAGTCGGCAGCCGGATTCATGCCGCACCGGTAAGAATGCAAGCTACAGATCACACCCACCAGCAGTTCATCGAAAACTACGGCGCCTTCAAGACGATCGCCTACGCACTCTGCCTGACGATCGTGCTGGACGTCGTTGGCACGCTCCTGCGCGTCGCCGTCCGCTGGCTCCCAATCCCAGCTGAAGCCCTTGGGTTCCTCCACCAGGCGCGCCTCTTCGGTCTCCTCCTCGAGGGCTGGGTGTATGGCCTGAACAACGGCAAGATGCGCAGCGCCTACAAGAAAACGTTCTGCTCTCGAGGACAAGCATCGGCCAGGTCCATAGTGACGCCAACCGAACAGGTGGACCACGAGCCGTCTCCACACCAGGTGCCAGGCAGGATCTTCATCGTACCGGTCGTCCTCCTCCCAGAAGAGTCGTGATTTGTCGTCATACTCCCAGAAGAGCGGTGATTTGTCGAGGATTTTGATTGTCCCGTAGTTGAAAGCACCATGACACGATGACAAAGAATATCTCAAAGCACAAGAACAGTTGTGTTGGAGTTTGAGGGCTAACATCTCCAGTGATTGTTCGGCACCCATCGAAGGAAACGGTGGTAAGGTTCGTCTTCCTCTTTTGATATAGAGAAGCAGCCAGTTCAACCGTTAGCAGCAGCTGACTGGATGGTTCCCCTGCCGACCACTGCAACAGCTGACTGGAATCTGCTGACCCCTGCAGCAGCTGACTGGATGGTTCCCCTGCCGACCACTGCAACAGCTGACTGGAATCTGCTGGCCCCTGCAACAGCTGACTGGATGGTTCCCCTGCCGACCACTGCAACAGCTGAATGGAATCTGCTGGCCCCTGCAACAGCTGACTGGATGGTTCCTCTGCCGACCACTGCAGCAGCTGACTGGAATCTGCTTGCCCCTGCAACAGCTGACTGGAATCTGCTGGCCCCTGCAACAGCTGACTGGATGGTTCCTGCCGACCACTGAGCAACAGCTGATCTTGGACATCTGCTGGCTACCCTGCAGCAGCTGACTGGATTGGTTCCCACTGCAGACACACTAAGCAACAGCTGACTGGAATCTGCTGGCCCTGCAAACAGCTGACTGATTGGTTACCAGGCTGCCGACCACTGCAGCAAGCTGACCTGGAATCTGCATGGCCCCTGCAGACAGCTGAACTGGAATCTGCTGGCCCTGCCAGCAGCTGACTGGATGGTTCCCCTGCGAACCAACTGGCAAACAGCTGACTTGACTGAATCTGCTGGCCCCTGCAGCAGCTAGACTAGGATGGATTCAACCTGCCGAACCGACTGCAACAGCTGACTAGGAATCTATGGCTGGCCCCATGACAACAGCTGACACTGGATGGATAATCCCCTGCCGACCAGCTGCAACAGCGTGGACTGGAATCTGCTGGCTGCAGCAAGCTACTGATAGAGTACCCTGCCGACCACTGCACAGCTGACTGGATCCTGTCTGGCCCTGAAACAGCTGAACTGGCATGGTTCCTCTGCACTGGCGCTCTTGCAGCAGCCGACTGGAATGATTCCTCAAAACACTGAACACTTTCACAGCTGCTAACTGGTGACGTCTGCAGGAAATTAACAGTTGTAGCTGTTTCTGTCTGTCTGTCTGTCTGTATGTTTGTCTGTCAGAGTTGCATAATGTTTTATTATCGTTGCAGTAGCTTCTCTTAAAGGTGTTGGCTTTCTTTGTTGTTCAGGAGTTATTAGACATTTTTGTTTGTGTTGCGTTTATTTTTTGTTTTAATTTTGTGTCCTTTTTGCGCTTTATTCTAACAATTAAATGGTTTTATTCATTATTACTCCATTCATTATACCTTTAGTGATCCAGAGGCTGAGAGCAATCATATGCCGGGTGCCCTCGAAGTCGTTGGGGCGTCACACGAAAAAAATTAGGTCATTACTGGCGTATGTTGATTTTTTTACGTCATCCTAGGCACCATATTTAGGAGATGGGCGTACTCATTGTGCTGGTCTGCCCGTGTATGTTTGTGAAATGGCTAGGGAAATATCATCTTCATGGAACTGCTAGAGATGTGTGTCACGATAAAGCCAAACCAAGAATATCGCCAATAAGAAATCGATGTGCAACGTGCGGAAAAGGTGTCAATAAAATTGTTTGGCCACATTTTTCGTACCACAATTATGTTGATTGTAATTTGCGCCGATTTTGCGTGGTTTGGGGGGGGCATGGCCCCTTTGCCCCCCCCCCCCTGGATCCGCCCTTGCCCACAAGTGACAGGTTCTGACTTCTTCGTCAAGCCTGAGACACATAATACGATGCGTTGAATTGTTGACCGATGATGGGATGTTTGTTTTTTAGGTTTGAAGCCATGTCAACCAAATACACTTGTATTTGGGTGCAAACATGATGCATATGTTACAGGCAATATGAAAACCCAAGCAGTTTCGAAACTGCCTGGCCGGCCCAGGCAGTTTGCAAACTGCCTGAAAAACCAGGCAGTTTGCAAACTGTCTGAAAATCAAGGCAGTTTCGAAACTGCCTAGGCAATATGACATTTACGAGAGCGTCAGGCAGTTTCGAAACTGCCTAGGCAATGTGAGATTCACCAGAGTATCAGGAAGTCTCTAAACTGCTAAGTCAGCTCTAAAATTGCTTGAGCCGTTTCGAACCTGCCCATGCAATATGGAGAGCATCACATTAAGCAATTAAAACAGACGGCGCTTTAGCACATGGCGGGGGAGGCCATTTTTGGTCAGATACCTTCATCGTTATCCCGCGCCGGGCCAGTGCTCGGCGCCACCTTCCTCGGGCCGGGGGGGGGGGGGCGTTTCGACGCCCCCTTCTAACTCGGCTCCTAACTATGTGACCCATACATAAACCAAAAATACTATTCGAGAGATCATCAAAAGCGATTTCGAAACTGTTTCGGTGAAACAATTTTATCAGGTCGATATTAGGGTCACCAGAGGTCATCAAAGGTCAAATATTCCAGATTTAGGACTTAGCTCCAGATACCCCCAATTATCTCGGAAACTATGATAGCTAGGAGAAAACAAGTACAGACGCATTAGATAGCTATTCCAATTTGAAATCGCATTTATGTCCTCAAATTTCATCTCAGGTCAATAGTTTGGGCTCCAGAGGTCATCGAAAGTCAAAAAGGCTACTTTTTGCCAAAAATGTTTTCACGAATAACTGTTTACGTAAGTAATATAGAGAAAATAATTTAACACCGTCGTGTTTTTCTCGTCAAGGCGCTTTGATTATTGTATATGGTTACAAGGATAAGTCAACCTAAAAAATTGACATCAGGTCAAAGTCAAGTGGTGACCCAATAAGGTCATGTTGCACATTAGGAGACGCGTCTTGACGAGATAAACACACTGGTGTTGTTTTCCATTCTCTATCTTTACTGTATCGAGAGTTATTAACAGAAAGGTGTTGGTGACCTCGGATGACCTCAGCTGACCCTGAAGGGATAAAAGAACAAAGACTGCACCTCGGTCTTCAAGAATGGCCTATAATAACATGATAAAAAAGGAATTGGGCTGATATCATGCGTATCCTAGCCCGCGCACTGCAGGGGGTTCGCGCCGAACACGAGCTGCAGGGGGGGTGATTACCGCCACCCGTGAGATCTCCAAAACTACGCAACGTAGCGACAATCCGAAAACGGCATTAGATTAGCTCTAGGCAAGCTCTATCGAAATTAGTTTCTGTCTTTGTCTTCGATCGAGGTCACAATTGAGGTCACCAGTGGTCACCAGATCTTTTTTTTTTAAATTTTAAGGACGTCATTTAGGACTTTTTCCAGAAACCGCCGCGATTATCTCGGAAACTGTGATAGCTAAGGAGCAACAATTAAAGAGGCCAATCGATAGCTATTGAAATTTTCCATATCGCAAGCAGGTCCTGAAAATGTTGACTCAGATCAATAAGTTTAGGCTTCAGAGGTAATGAAAGGTCAAAAATACCTGTTTTTAGCAATACAGTTTTTCGTGATAGCATGTCACCTAAGAAAGATAGGAAAATACATTTGACGCCATCGTGTTTGATCTCATTGATGCGCTTTGAAAACATATATTACGGTCGACACTGGTAAGGTCACTTCAAAAATTTGACCTCAGGTCAAGGTCAGGTAGTCAGTTGCTATGGGCGAAACGCGAGGCCAGACGACAAAGCACATGGGTCAACTAATTCGTCATCTACTCATCTTTCTCTATCAAGAGTTATTAGCAAATAATTGCTGGATAGACCTCAGATGACCTCCAAGATGACCTTTTGTTAACAAATCACTAAGCAACAATTGCACCTTGATAATTTGAAGAGTTAAAATAGCAATGATTCTGAAACGAATTAATCGTGATCCAATGCATTTTTTTCTGAAAGTTGAAGCATTTCGTTTACTTTTCCCATTCACTTAATATGGGGAGGTCAGGAAATTGACCTGACCTTTGGTCACCGATACGAAAAATCCGAGATATACGAGTTGTAGGTACAAATATTCTTATGAAATCCTGCAAGTTTCAAAACTTTCGAAAAAAGACTGTGGCTTTGGCACGAACGCAAAACTTTTTGAAGGGGAGGTACTTGACATGGACTTGTGACCTACCGTGAGATAACCCCTCTAGTCATAACTTTATCCAAAGTGTGGGGTAATTGATCGCCAACAGTGTATCGAAATTATTGGCGGCGCTGTGCGCTCGACCGTTTTTTTCCCGCTACTCCTGAAAAACGCTGAGGGGCGCGGAAATCGAACCCCCTCTGCAGTGCGCGTGGCTAAGGAAATGGGACAAGCATTTGTATATTTCCCTTGACATTGTAATGGGAGTTTCCAGGAAAGACCTGACCTTAGGTCACGATATGAAAAATGCCGAGATATTACGAACTAGAGTAGTGCATGCTCCAATGAAATTCTGCAACGTACAACCGATCACAAAAAAACTATCTGGCTTTGTAGGGGCCGCAAACGTTTTTGAAGTGGGGTCACATTGACGGCTGGTGACCTGACCTGACATGGACCTGAAGTCATACAAATATGGGAAGACGGGCAAAAGATAAATTGAACAGGTATTCAGATTGGCCGGCGGCTACGCGACCGCGTTTCCCGATATCCCGGAAACTTAGTTGGGCGTCCTAAACGCCCCCACCGGCCCTTGTGGCGCGGGTTTTTAGTAAGGTCAGAAAAGACGCTAGCATGGTTATACAGTAATACAAGTTTGCGTTTCATGTGACCGACATTTTGACAAGTAATTCTTATAAAAGTTACACTTTTAACCTATTCTCTGCAGGGACACAGATTCTGCCCCCTCCCCTCCGTTTTTTATTTTGCTTGCTTCTACGAAACAAACCTGCTCAAACTATGTCTGCGCTAATTTGTTGTTAATTTTCAAAAAAATACTCGTGTATTGTCAATCGCTTTGGGATAAAGAAATCTACCCATCCCAGCAGAGGTGGTGTCAGGGTTTTTTTCCCCCGTTTTTTTGGGGATAGAAGTATGAAATTAACGGAAAATGCGATAGTGTGTGCGCATACTTCCTTCGTAGTTTGCGGTGCAATAAATGCGTCAGAAACGTTTTCGCTGCAATATACATCATGCATACTGGGATTGCACATATTTTTAGGCAGAGGCGCACTCGAGTACACGAAAAAAAGAGTCGGTACACTCCCTCAAATGAGTTTAACCGTCAAATAAGCAAGTTGATAAAACGTCATGTGAATGGTGCCCCCCCCCCACGTTGTCAGACCTTCGCATGGGTTTGGGTGGCACGGCAACCTCAGGTGCCACCTCGGCAAAGACCCTCCTCCCGAAAAAAAATGTCGCGACAAAATATAACCAACGATTTTAGGCAATAATATTTTGCTGGGCCCGTAAATAGTCGCATTCAGGGACGTTGCCGATAATTTTGTAGTGTGAAAGTCGGCCCAATGAAGGAAGGGGCACGTGCGTTCTCTGCAGGGACTATCATGGGCTGGGTGCACCTATGGGTGCCCACTCAACTTTTCTAAATGTCTGGATTGGGTATGCATTTTTGACTTTTCATGGGTACTGGGCGGGCATGGGTATGGCAATTTTTGAATAATGTCGCTAAGAGTTATTTTTTAACTTGACAACCAGATGTTTAACCAGGTATTTTTATATATGATATAGGACACTTAACCCGCGCCCGACTGGACCTCTGCATTTCCTTCGCCCGACTGGGGGTGTTGAACACCCATCCCCGCCCTACTAACTCGCTCCATGACGTAGACCAAACAAAAGACACTGTATCGAGCCGTTATCAAAAATCATTTCGAAACTATTTTCAATCTTTTTTTCGAGTCACGTCAGAAACTCAGGTCACTAGCAGGTCCATCGAGGTCAAATTTCAAGTTTTAGGACATCGCTCAGCATCCCAAATATCTTCCGGATACTATTGATTTCTATCTTAAGATATACTATTACCGATTCGAAACTATCGCTAGCCATTGAAATTTGCCAACTCGCATTGTGTTGTCCTCAAAATTGACCTCAGTTTTCAATAGTTTAGGCCCTAGAGTAATTAAAGTAAAAAAAAAAATGATTTTTGCAAAAAAACATTTTCGTAAAAACTCTTCTTACCTAAACACAGATAACGCCATACTGTTTAACGGCCATCGTGTTTGTCTCGTCAAGGCGCTTTGAAAATATGTCCAATTTGATCATGCTAAGGTCACTTAAAAAAATGACCTCAGGTCAAGGTCAAGTGGTGACCCAGTAAGTCATGTTGGCATATCAGTAGATGTGTCTTGCGACGAGACACATACTGTGGGAGTGCAGTTCTCTATCTTCATTATGGCCAGCAGTTATTGACGAAAAGGTGTTGGTGACCCTCGGATGACCTCAGATGACGCCCGTTATGTTCCCTGAGAAAAACTGCAGCTTGGATCATACATAATATTCATATGATAAACATCATCCAGAAGAATGACGACGTGATATCGTCGAAAAGAAAGACATTGAATTATTTCTCCATTGACCTTATAAACGGGAGAATCGCAAAATTGACCCGACCTAAGGAGTCACCGATATCAGAATCCAAAATATATTTTTTAGATACTAACATGACTTATGTATATCCTGAAAAGTTTAATATCGATCCTTCAAAACTGTAGTTATGAGACCGACAAACGTTTTTGTAGGTGGGTCCCAATTGACCTGACCTGGTGCTGACCTGACATGACAACGAAACTTGAAATTTTCGCAAAATGTCGGAGACAGTGAATCAGTTATGCCAATTTGGCGCGCTACGCGGACCGCCGAGTTTTGTATAGTATCTTGATAAAACTACGAGGGGGAGTGTTCAAACACCTCCTAGTGGGGCGCGGGTTAAAAGGGACTGCCACCTTTCCAAAAATTTATCAAATGTAAGCGTTTGTGGTGCCAAATATGAAGTTAATTGCTGCTGAACACGATTATGCATTTGTTTCTCACAAACCATTGCTCTAATTTTCATGAAAAAAAAGTTTTAGGCATATTGGGCTGAGATGACGTCATATGAAGAAATTTTTTTGGGTGACAAAAATAAAACGCTTCACGCAGCATAAGTATGACTAGTGTAATGGCTAATGTATTCCAAACGTAACACAAGTCACTGTAATCAAAACATTTGTAAAAGAGAGACGAATAACATCGAAATCAGGGTCCCAACTCCCATTCAAATACATTGGGGACTAGGAATGTTACAGATGTCAAAATCTAACTGCGAATTTCTGCTGTGACATTCGAACTCAGGTGGGTTGTTTTAACTTATACCATCATAATTGCAATGTCAAGCCAGCCAAATGGCTATCTCATTAAATATATATGTTAAGGTAGGCAGTGATTCCCTTTAAACAATAGTCTTTGGCAATTATATGACAACAATTAATCGTGGTAAGTAATAGGGCAGTAATATTTTTTAAACCATGTCTGATTCTAGGTCTGATCCAATATGATAATGTTGACACCAAAGTGTTCGATAAGTTCAAATCAGCAGCAACACACAGGAGCCCAATATTATTTATCGTTAATATTATGAAAGTCATCATGCTAGGGTAATGGTTGCGAATTTTGTGAAAATAATTATCTACCTTATCTGAATGGGCCCCAAATGGGCATGGGTATCAATGTTATTAACTTGAATGGGTCTGGACGGGGTCTGGGCTTGGTGTTCATGGGTTTCGGCTGAGTTGGGCTTGGGGTTTGGGCACCCATGATAGTCTCTGGTTCTCTGCCCACTGGTTGCGCCTCTGGATCCGCCTATGCAAAACATATTACATTCAATAAATTACAGCAAATATTGTTCACATGCGACGTTTTTGCTATCCCAAACAAACACAAACAGCACATATTTGTTATCAGACGTTCTTCTTAATTTACATCCCCTGAATAAACACATTTATATATTTGGTCCTTTGATACATGGAAGACCAGGACACTCCAAGCCCAAACAAGATAATTATACGAAAATCGGCAGTATCACATGACCGCAATAACCTTTAAAAATGCGCACTCTTTCCCCTGGCCCCATTTTTTAAACAAAATATGGTCCCAAAAATACATATCTTATCATAAAAAGTATAATGGTGTTTGTCTCATTGAAATCAACCTAGTGGTTCTTGAGATCTTTTTGGAGGGGGTGGGGGCAGAATCTGCCCCCGCAGGTTAACGTAATTCTGGCCGCCCACAGGGGATACGATCAATACGAAAAGTAATTTATTTTGATGTATTATTCTCATACTGGATTCCGCCATTAGTGTTTTTATCTTTGTTATATTTTGTGTCGTCTATGCTTAATATTTTACACATTTGCAATTTATTAACAATTTCAATTATCAGTTTATTGCTTGGTCATTCAAACAGATGAGATTTACGTGTTGGCAAAGAGCAGCACCACGCGCTCCGTTCTCACTCCACTTCTGTTCGGTTCCCGCTCCAACCCCGTTCCGATCCCGTTCCGTTCCCGTTCCGTTCCCGTTCCGTTCCCGTTCCGTTCCCGTTCCGTTTTGTTCCCGTTCCGTTCCCGTTCCGTCCGTATCCGTTCCTGTTCCGTTTCCCCGCTTCCGTGTCCCGTTCCGTTTCGTCCGTTCCCCGTTCCTTTCCGTTCCGTTCCGTTCCGTTCCCAGTTCCGTTCCCGTCGCCGTCCCCGTCCCCGTCGCCGTCCCGCTCCCCGCCCCGTCCCTGTCACCGTCCCCGTCCCCGTCCCCGTCCCCGTCACCGTCCCACCGTCCCTCCCGTGAGACCCCCTCCCGTCCCCGTTCCGGTTTCTGTCACATTTCCTCCCTGTCCCCGTTTCCGTTTCTGACACATTCCCATTCCGTCTCCGTCCCGTTCTGGACTCGTTCCCGTATTGTTCCCATCACATTCATTATACACCATAACGATACCGTTTTTTGTCACTACACGTCGTTGAAATGTCTCCTGAATTGTATGAAAATGCATCCATCTACTCGCCGTTTACATTTTGTCCCATCCACAAACACGCCAAGTTCATAGTTGTACTACTTGAGGCGCTTGCGTAGACACATGTAAGTCATGCGTGCGTTGTTCAGACCGACTATGTTCGACTTACAGGAGCGCGGCTTGCAGGAATAATGATACCATTCGTAGATACCGCCTGATCACGCAGCACCAAGCTGGGCTTGTCACGTGAAAGCGCAGAGACTGGAGTCGTGAATCGTCAGGCAGTTTCAAAACTGCCAGGGCAGTTTAGATACTGCCGGATAGTTTACAAACTGCCTGGATTTTCAGGCCGTTGCAAACTGCCTGGGTTTTCATATTGCCTGTAATATATACATCATTGAGTTATACGTTGAAGTAGCAGCCATAACCCTAAAGAGAAGCGCCACTGCAGCAGTAATTTTGGTGTGATTAAACATTGATTCTGCCTTTTTTATTCATATCAAACTGACCCATCTGCTCATGTCCGGAACCAATAAGTTTCGCATTTTCTGTTCTGGTAAAAAGACTAAACCAATGAATAAAAGATCCCCTGGCGGCCAACACGAGACTTATCACCTTATGACGTCACAAGCCACGCCTTCCTTGCGTACGCAGCCGGCCAGCCGGCCTCCTATTGGCTGGCGGGCATGGCATGCCGGTTTATAGAAAACACTTCGGGAATACGCACCCGGGCGAGGTTTAAATTAACTGATAATGAAGTGATGAATAGCCCAAGGGCCAGGCAAAATGCGGCCAACTTTTCCGCAGACAGTGCTCACAACAGTGTTAACTTAGACCTCCCAGGACTGCTACCCGCATATGTTGGCCCGACACCCCTGTCAAACCGATGG
>VOPJ01010263.1:38540-80382 GCA_014673585.1 Semibalanus balanoides | reverse complement strand
ACGTGCTGTCCATCACCGGGCGCCTGGCGGCGCCCGGCGACGGACAGCCCGTGGGGGCGCCCTTCTTGCGTCCTGGCGGGGGGGGGGCGGCCCCTGCGGCCCCCCTGGATCCGCCCCTGATTTGTTATGCAAACTTATATCTACTGTCTGTTGTTGTTTTGCCGTTTACGTATTTGCTAATGTAATGGCTATCAATTGTTTTAAATACGTCTCTACAGAAATGTTCAAGTAATTTTCAAACAGGCATATACTCTACAAGCGATTTTTCTTTTGGACGGGGGGTTCCGCAAATATTTAAAATAAAAACAAAAAAAAAACACCCATTGGGGGCCCCCCAAAACCGGCCGGCCTTGCTTTCCAGGACTTGCCACACAGCAACATCTACCGTGTCAAGGATAAACATAGTAGGCGCCAAAGTAAACAAAAATGAAATAGATATGGTTTTGGGGGTTTTGAGGTCATCCGCATTCATTTCTGGCATTAGAAATGTCATATTTGTCTCCAATACCGAGATAATGACATAGCAAATCCTAGTATGTCCAGTAGCTCTCATAGTTTGTCAAAGTAAAACACAGTATGTAGCCCAGATGTTACATGCTAGGTTTTTATATTTTGTGAGTAAACAAACCCATACCAGCGGTTACACGCAGTGTGTGGTTGGATGTCACATACTAGGTTTTTGCCTATGCAAAAACCTAGTAGTGAAATGAACCCATATTGCTCAATTGAAACCGTGACCAGACGTAAGCACAGGCACGCAAAGAAGTCGTAACGGGTCTGTGATTCGCCAGTTTTCACTAAAGCTGGCACAATGAAGGCAAGCGGAGAAGGAAGCGATTCTTTAAAAGTTAATTGGTATGCAGAAGTAACCGCAGAGGGATTCGAACCATGCCCTTCCCCCAGATCCACGAAGGGGGCCAAAATATCTTCTTTCTCTCCCCCCCCCCCCAGTCACCGGTGGCGGCGGAACGTTTCTGGGCAAGGGGGGGCACTCCGATTTCACTCCCCAAATTTCAATCCTCAACCCAGATGTGAAATGTTGCTAACCGGAGGGGGGGGGGGGTCGGGTCGTCAGCAGCGGTCGCATTTTATCTAGTGTAAATTGGTGTTTGCTCAAGGAGCGTGGTGACATGGCCCCGTGCCCCCTCTTGGTAAGGTATCTGGTCGCGCGGCTGTATGCGCTTATATAAATATAAAGTATATACATATAACCAACAAAATATGACATGCACAAAGCACTCTCAAAAGAATAATACATCTTCCACGTAATAAAAATGGATATTGTAAGTCCTATAGGACTTCAAGGTCAGGTAACTAACAGCAAAATATAGGTTTAAAAGTCCTGCAAATATATTTATGGTTATTCACATGTTAAATCGTTAAAAGATGCATCTATTTTCACACCTTACCTAAAAGGTCAAGGTCATGTCACAAAAAGTTAAAATTTAAATTGGATACCAAAATAAAAAAGGCGTGTTTCTAGATAAGTTTTGTCTCAGAAATAAAACAGTGACATTTATTATTCTGTATCTGATCACTAAAAGCAAAACGAGCTTAAAAGTTATGACATGAGATGAGTTTCTTTTACTTGAATGTCATATGTTAGTAAAAAAATAAGATATTGTTTTGTTATTTGGTTTGAAAAGTATCTTCCTGATTTTTTTCTCTAATGTGTAGGTACCTATATATTCCGTGTTTCATATCTCCACAAAATATGCCAATTTTCACACAAAAAAGCTTTTGTAATCTTGGGGATCAAAACACCATGCTTTCATTGTTCTGAGAAAATTATTTTAACTTCAATGTCATTTCATTTTTTTCTTCAATTTTTTTTTCAAAATTCACTTTTCTACCGGTTTTTTAACATATTTATATTTGTCGTCTTCCTTCAATCATTGCATGACATGACGTCAAAAAAACGTTATCATCTCCCAAAGTACATTAATTTAATGCAAATTCTACGTCAATATCTATCATAATTTTCAAGACATCGACAAAAAGCGGGGCGCGAGTTCGGGTGCGGATCCAGGAGGAAGCACTGGGAATGGCAGCCCCCCCCCCCACAATGGAAATTGGTGCCCCTGCGCCGATGGCGCAAATTGGGCGCCGCAGGCGCCCCCAAACCCATGGAGGGAGACACAAAACCATGAAGGGTGCTCCTAAAGCCATGGAGGACGCCCCTAATCCCATGTAGCCCCCCTCCGATGCCGAGGAGTGTACCCCGACGCCCAAAAAGTGTCACGATAAATATTGCAAAACCATAAAACATCGATTTGTGATGCAAATTGCAAAAACAGAAACGTCAAAAGAAAGGAAATAACATTCTCTTCAAAATTGCTATCTTGGATTTGCGTAATTTTTGGTCTTTAACCCATAAAAAACAGAAACATACATGGCGCCTCCTCGGGTGCCAAAAATGCGCCCACGAGCCTGCAACAACCATCACTGAAAATCCTGTATCCGCCACTGCGCGGGTTAATCCGCACCCAGCTTGGGTATTCAGCCGAACACGCCTTACTATAAAGAGGCATATTTTGCCCTCTCGTTATCTTCCGAAGAAATAACCACAGCGAGACGCGCAAGGCGGCAATCGAAATCTTAAAGTGAGAGGCATCCAAAGCGTACGTGACATTGTCAAAATAAGGTCACTTGTGAGGTCACAGTCAGGTCAAAGGATCCAGGAGGGGGCACTGGAAATGGCAGCACCCGGGCACTGGGATGACAAATATATATTTGATGAAATTTTTTGAGGCACATACATTCTTCAAAGTCTTATTTTGTGCCTATTATGAACACAAAGCGCTCTTTAATGGTATATGCATCTCACACTTCAGCTTAAAGTGAATTTAGTAAGCCGGGTCACAAAAGGTCTAATTTGAAGAGGATTTACGAAAGTCATGTGAAGCAAATTTTTATGGGTTATTTTACACGTATAATTCGAGAGCAGCAGCTATTTTTCACAAACTGACACCAAATTTAAGTCAAGGTCAGGTCAATCAAGGTCATCATTGAAATTGGTTAATATAAATACAAGGCATGCTTCTTGAACGTTTTTGGTTAAAAATAGACAGCGGTTGTATTTATTCTTTGTATCTGGAATAAGGAATAAGGATAGTTATGGGCATAGTGGGAAGACTTCGCAGTCCATGTTGCAGCCCTAGAGGTGCTGCCAGGGGCCAGAGGGGGTACGTGCCCCCCCACCCCATCGGGCCGACTTTCACACTACAAAATTATCGGCGACGTCCCTGTTTGCGAATTTTTAGGGGCCCTGCAAAATACAGGTGTTTAAATCCGGAATGATTTTTTTGCGCCATTTTTTCGGGGGGACCTTTGGAGATGGGGCCTCTGGAGATGCCGTGCCCCCTTGTCGAAGGTCTGACTGCGCCCCTGTGCAGCCTATATCATGTTANGTTAATGTATATCTGGTCACTACAGGCAAAAAACTTAGCTTCTAAAAATGACATCATGAGTTACTTATAGTTAGGAAGCCACAAGTCAGTCAAGAGTAAAAATATTGCTTGCAAATTTGTTTGGATGTCGTCCATACGTTATTCTTTCAAATATGTAGATTTAAAGATACCTTTTTAATAGATATGTATTGATGATGTGACAAACTTATTAAAAACATAGTTCTTGTAATTTTAATGGTTAAAAATAAAAAGTATGCAAATCCGAGACAACAATTTAAAAGACTGTGATTTCTTTCTTTTGTTGTTTTTTGTTTGCAATTGGCTTAAAGACTCGATTTTCTACGATTTCTCAAACATTTATCGTTTTTCCACGAGCATTATAACCTTCGTAAATATTTACGGCATTTTATAAATGTGTTCCCATAATTTTGATAATCAGACCTAAATCATATACATAACCATACCAGATTTAAGGGTGAAACAATTTGATGTGTGCCTGGCCTTGCAGATCCAAGGGGCACGGTGGCCCCCCGCTTCTGCCGGCCTATGAGACTATGTGATTTCCTTTGTTTGGTGCTGTTGTTTCGTTTGATAATTGGCTTAAAAACTCGATTTTCTACGATTTTCTAAAACATTTTATCGTTGTTCACGGAAGCATTATCACCTTTGTAAATATTTACGGCATTTTATAAATGTGTTCCCATAATTTGATTATCAGACCTAAACCATACCAGTCCACCTTAACCATACCAGATTTAAGGGGGGGCACTTTTATGTGTGCCCCTTGCAGATTCAAGGGAGCACGGTGCCCCGGTGCCTCCCCCGTTTCGCCACCTATGATATCTGGTTACTACAGACAAAAAAATTAACTTCTAAAAATGACATAATGAGTTACTTATAGTTAGGAAGTCATAAGTAAGTCAAGAGTAAAGATATTGCTTGAAATTTCGTTTGGATGTCGTCCATACGTTATTTTCTCAAATATGTAGATATAAAGATATTTTGTAATAGGCATTTTGCATGCATTGATGATGTGAAAAACTTATTTAAAAACATTTTTTTTTGGCATTTTAAGGGCTAATAATAAAAAATTACGCAAATCCGAGACATCAATTTAGAAGACGATGTAATTTCCTTTCTTTTTGGTGTTTTTTGTTTGCAATTGGCTTAAAAACTCGATTTTCTACGATTTTTCTAACAGTTATCGTTTTTAAACCAGCATTATCAGCTTCGTACATATTTACGGCATTATATAAATGTGTTCCCATAATTTGGTAATCAGACCTTAATCATATACCTTAAATACCAGATTGAAGGGGGCACTTTGATATGTGTGCCCCCCTTGCTAATTCAAGGGGGCACGGTGCCCCGGTGACCCCCCCCCGTTCCGCCGCCTATGCTCAAGGGACCCTCTGACCTGCCCTGGGTCCCTCCGTGCTGACTAGGGGCCAATTCGGCATGCTATGTGCTTTTCTTACCCGCCCAGGGAGGGGCCCGTTTGGTCTGGCCAGGGGCCCCACTAACTTGCACAAGGCTCTTTTGAACGCCTAGGGAGGTTTCTGGTCTTTCAGAGAGGGCCGTGCAGTGGCACTAAAGGCCCTCTGAAATGCACTATAACTCTCAAGATTACGCTTTGCATGGTCTTCCGACTCTTAAAGAGCTCATAATACCGCGCGAAGATCTCGTCGACCCTTTTCGGCGCGCTGCGCGCGCCAATAAAGACCCGCTGGGCCTCCGAGAGAGGGGGTGACCACCCCCGTCGCCCCCTGGCTACGTGCCTGCCTTTGACCTTGCGATTTTTCTGAAAACGGAGTGAGATTCGTTTCGGTTCACTTTACTCGGCGATGGGCCCCAGGCTATTGGCCCCTTCGAGACTCAAGGGGGAGGGGTGGCATGACCCCATGACCCCCTTCTAGATCCGCCACTGACGCTGGGTGTACTCCTCAGTCCACACCAGTCAAGGTGTGGACTCGTCCCAGCCGTCCCCTCCAACAGAGCAACTCAATAATAACCTCTCCAGCAGCTGGTGTCCGGTGCCCCGAGGGTAGCCGGAGGGCAGGTCCAGCCGTGATGGGGAGGGAGCCGCGAGCCAGTCAGCCCGGCTGGCGGCGGGCGGGCCGCGGTAGATACAGGGGCCCGCAGTAGGTACAGGGGAGGAGCACATAGAGGACTTATCACCGTCACCGTCACCGTCACCATGTGCTTCTCGGTAAGTTCGGTCCACCGCGGCTGGTGAGATATAAGGAAATGTAATGCATTTGAACATCCATTCCCTCCATGGTAAAAGTTACAGTTGTACAATTGTAGAGTATATTTTGATACATAAATCACGATTTTAATTATTAAACTTTTAGTGCATTGTTTACAGTCAATGCATTGAGTAAATAATGCCTTTTTAGTTTTTCTTGCTGATGCTGATATAGTATATATTTATATATAGATATATAATATATATATATATAATAAAAATAAGTGGGCCCGGATTCCGTTACTATCGAAGTTTACTTTTAATAACGGAGTAACGGACTCGTTACATTTTATTTTTAAGTAACGGACCGAGTAACGGAAGTACTTTTTGTTCCGCTTACTTCGCTTACTTTTTAGTCCGTTACCCGTCTACTCCGTTACTTTTTACCTATACCTTGACTTGTTTCTCTTTAAGCCGGTTTTATTTCCGCCATGGCTAAGCACAATCAGATTAAGAGGAATAACAGGATCGGCGACTCAGAAGTGTTTTGCCTACCGAGCCGCCTCAGAGATGGAACAGCTGCCCTGCGAGGCAACCAATGCGTTCCAATGCTAAAAATCCAAAATGGCACGCCGTCGACTGGCTGTGTAAAATGCAGCGCAAACTGAGTAGTATGTTTTTGTGTGTGTTTTTGTCTTACAATTGTCACTTTGTTGACTGATGTTCCTGAAAAAAACTGGAGCAGTTAGATGTTCGCACGGACACGGACATGAAATACAAACATGAACAGTAGTTTATGGAGAGGAGACTGCGAAGGCGACCGGCTTATTGTGAAAATATTTATCAATTAGCAGAAGTTTGCGCGTGACATCGTTCCAGCCTGATATTAACTTTCAGGAGAGTCAGCAATCTTCTATAATTATTGCGTGAAATTATTTGTTTGTGGAATACGATATTGGAATAAAGAGAAAGTACGCTTCAAGATTTATCACGAACTAATTTCTGCTAACTGCCCCAAATTTTCACAATGTTCTGGTCGCTAAAAAACGTTCAGTCGCCGATCCCTGTTATTCTCTTGTTCCTGGGACAATCAGTGCCTTACGTACGTAAAAAAAGTTATATGGCGTATAAAGGGCTGCCAAATAACGTGATCGTGCCTGTTGGGCTGCCCCCAAACTTTTTGAGTGTGGAAGGGGGGGCAACGCCCCCCAACTTTTGAGTCTCAATACCTGGTCCAAAATTACGAGTCATAGCCCACGACCGCCTGGGGGGTCGGATCCGACACCCCTCGGTTTTTCCTGCATAATTTCTGAAGCATTGCAGATGTCGACGTAAAACTTGGTGCACATTCGCGTACATCAATGTTACGTCATCTATGAAAAATAGCAGTTGCGTCTAAAAAATTGAAATATACCGATTTTGGTGACGTCACTGCGTGACATTTTTGGTCGAAAATAGCTAAATGTTGGAAAAATCGCAAAAAATATAATTCGTATGCAACTGCAAATTAAAAACGTTAAAACACGTGAAATGAGTTCTACAAAATGGCTATCTCGGATTTTCATTTTTTTACCCTAAAATGTTCAAAAACCGAAGCTTAAAAAATGACTTTAAAATCCAAAATTTTGATGACTGCCAATTTGTATTTCAATTTGCCTCTACCCCAAACTTAAAATGGGTTCTTACGCCACTGGCCCCTGCACTTGTGTCTTTTATATAGTAAATGGTCTAAAAAAGCTGCTTATCACAAAGCAACAAAAAATACAAAACCTGCATTTACGTAAATATCACTTCGCATTACAAAAGTAACGGAGTACCTAACTGTAACTTCCGTTACATTTTTTGACGATGTAACGGAGTAACGAGTAACGAGTTACTTTTTTGGAGTAACGGAGTAACGAGTAACTTACATTTTAAAGTAACGGTGCCCACCTATGCATGTAGCACAGTCTTATAATTGAGCACGATTAGAAACTACGAATTATGGAAAAACATCGTGCGCTGAAGATGACTTTCCCCTTCTATGAGCTCGGTAGGCTGGCCGGGACCATTGACTACTACCCTTTCGCCGCCGTTCTGGCGCACGGGCAGGACACCAACCCCCGCCCCCACCCCTCTTTTCAAGGTCATCCCAGGTACACACGGTCACGTCGTCCCCTGACCTCTATCCCGTCACCCCACCCCCTGGCCTCTATCCTGTCACCCCACCCCCTGGCCCGCATCAAGGCCAGGCTCGGCACACCTGGTAAACAACGACGGCATTCCCCGCCGCTGTATGGGATCGGCGGCCTCAGTCCATCGTTACCATGGTAGCTGCCGCTGCAGGGTCTCGGCTCACCCATATGACGTTCCCTCTGTACCATCCTACGACCAGCTCAACTGCTCTTCTTTCACCGTCATCTTTGTTATGCACTATTTGTGATAACTTAGCTTAGGCTGCATCACTAACAACATTTTCTGGATTTACTTTAAGCAAAGATTACAAATTTAATGTCACTTTGCCACGTAAATTAAGTCCAGTTACCGTGGTGACACCGTTGTTTCTCCCGCCAGCAATTCATCGTGCTGCTGCTGGCGATGCTGCCGGTGGGGATCGCTCTGGGTTCCATGCTGGAGAACTACCTTCGCCGACCCGGCCAGCTGGGCCAGCACCAGGACCACCGCGACGGCCAGCACGACCAGCACCACCGGGACCACCAGGTACTGTCCGGCTGGTCCTGGTGGTCCTGCTGGTGGGTTATCGCGCTGGGTTCCACGCTCTTCCACCACCGGGACGGCCAGGACCAGCAGGACCACCAGGACCAGCAGGACCACCAGGACGGCCAGCAGCCGGCTGCCCTCCGGACGGCCCCGGAGCCGCCGGTCATCCCCATCGTACGGCTGGACAGTCAACAGAGTGACGACGGCTCCTTCCAGAACGGCTACCAGACTGGCAACCAGATCCAGGTAAAAAAATATGGTCTTGATTTGTGAACTTGTGCCAGTATCGCTGATGAAGTGACACTGACAAATATAGTCACAAAACCGTCCGAATATGCTGGGTTTTCATTTATATATAGTTATATAGTTATATAGTTATATATATATATATATATATATATATATTCGTAAACNTGGTACCTTCTTATTCAATGGTTGCTAGTTGTACAGAATCGGCGGGCATATAATCACAACAAGTAGAACTCAAAATATATTTTCCATTCCATTCTATTAAAAAAATCCTGTCTTTCGGTAGGAAAGCTTTTATGCAAAATGTAATGAATTTACAATTATTTTGGTCTTAACTCTTATCTGTCGTATATCCCTTAAAGCAGATAGGTACTTTTAACTGCTTAAATTCAATTTTAAGGCGGTTTAAAGTTGTGACGTTATTTTTCACAATAGTGAGCCAGAATCTTGGTGTGTTCTGATGTCACTGTCTGTGACATTTGATTGAAACACAGTCCGAATCATGACTAACGGTGTACCTACACGATGCGGAATAATCCATTCGTTTGAGGTAGTGAGTGTGTAACACTAGCCGTTTTCACGAAAGACTTTATTTACCAGGTAATTGGGGCGTTTGGGGCGATTGGGATGATTGGGGCGTTTGGTTTAAATGGGGGAGGGTTGGGGTCAGAATTAGAGCTATGGCCACGTGACACGGTAATAGGTCCAAAATGTCCTTAATTCAAAAATGCCAAACTCCCAAATTCTGCCAAAAACTTCCCTATTTAAACTAAACGCCCCAATCGCCCTAATCGCCCCAAACACCCAAAACTCCACAATTACCAGGTAAATAAGGTCCTTCGTGAAAACGGCTACTGCTGATGCCCGATGGATTATGCGCGTTGCTAAAACCAACTTGCAGTCAACGTTCCATTTTATCCTAAATGTTACTTATAAATCTGGCTTTACGTGCGTTCAATTATCACCTTGGTCTGTATAACCTATGTGTCTTTATAACCTTGTTAGAGTTTGGTCCAATGCTCGCCGAAGGCGGAAACGTGACACGTATAAGCACCCGACCTTGACCTGCGCTTGCTCCGCAGGTACTCTGTGATGGCGGGCACGCCGCAGAAGATGCTAGAACACTTGCTGGAGACCCGGTTCAGCGGCTGCTCGGAGACGAGGGCGTCGGAGATCACCATCAGTGATTTGTTCTTGGACGACTTTCTCCTGACGCACGTCATCTTCTTCCCCTTCAAGGAGCTCACCGAAGAACTCATCAACAAATATCCTTTTTATACATGGTGGCTTAAAATACAGCTGATATTTGTGGGTGTTACTTCTGAAACGATTGACCAGTTTCGGCAGGGATTTATCATTGGTTGTTGGAAAACTCGGTCGCCAACAATAGCCGTTTTCACGATGGATTATTTTGCGCGAAATGTTTTAAAACATCTTAAGATGTTTGAAATGTTTTTAGTATGAAAGTCTTAGTATACTTATTCTTTCCTTAACTGCAAAACTTTTGAAAGCGATTTTTGTCTTGAAATGTCTCTCAGAATTTTGTAATATGTAGGTAAGAATATAGTATGTTACAAAATTGGCGGGTTTGGTGTATTAAGCAAAAATAATGATGTATAGGTTGCTGTGATCTTTCACGACTACTGACATTTACAGAACATCTTGAAACATTCGGTCTGAGCACGTTTTCTATTGGTCGTTCAACAAAGCGAACTCCCTTACTCATAATCGGACTTTCGCTCCCAGCGAATCGTTTTCTTAGAGCGCATTAAAAAAAAAGTTGCGCCAGGCGAATGCAGACCTGTGTCCATGACGTTGCGAGATTGAGTACTTATTTGGTCGGTATGGCTTAATCTGAACGAATTGGACAACTAGAACACATATGTTCTTTAGAAACGGACCATTTTGTATCATAATCTTGTTTGGTAATGTTGAGCTCATTTCCATGTTTCGCATTATCCTTGATAATGATAATATCGCTAATCAGTAACTTATTTTTCTTGGAATATATCGTATACTAAAACTTTCATACTAAAACATTCCAAAACATCTTAAGATGTTTTAAAATATTTCGCGCAAAATAATCCATCGTGAAAACGGCTAATATCTTCATTTGGATGTAATACAAATAAGTGGTTACCATATGACAGTAGGCCAAACTGCTATTTGAATGAAAGCTATTATTTTTTTAAAAAGAGTTTTCGTCAAGGCTCTCAGAATCAGATCCTGCTCCGGAACTCTTTCTAGCATATTATTATTCTGATCTACCTTGACCATTTGAAGACAAAAATAACTGGAACTTCTTTCAGACATGAAGTAAAACTGCTTACGGAGTAAATAGGACAAGTCTGTTTCTTGAAATGGGTTAGGGTGTTATCCAAGGGGGCTCACTCCGGCACCTTCAGCATTACCAACGAGAGTCCAGCAAATACCGGTCTCTGATTGGTCATGACGTCACGTGACGTCATGTGACAACAGGTGCTCACAGGTTTATGTAGCCGGCATGGCCAGCGTGTTAAATCGCATTGGTATCACCCCCTCTAACTCTAAAACTAAAAGGCTAGCAAGACGCAAAAAACAGTGTTGTAAAGCTCTCTAGGAGTTTATTAAAAGTTATTCGGGCATTATTTGGCTCAGGTTAACCCTATTCCCTGCGGGGGGCAGATTCTGCCCCCCGGTAGTTTTTTTTTGCCGCCGCTTCTGAACCGTTTACGTTTATGTCTGAACTTTCAATAGACTTTTCCTAAAATAATGATGAACGCGTGTTCTGTGAAAAATTAGAAAAATCGGCTCCAGCAGAAGGCGGCTCCATGGTCATGTTTATGGGAGGTTCGTTTCGAATGCAGGATGTGTGCGGCGCATACTTTCCTTCGTAAGTTTGCCGGTGTGAGTATAAAAAAAGGCGTCCAGAATAAGTCGTATTGCCTTTGTACATCATACATAATTGAATTATACATATTTTTGGGCAGAAGGCGCACTCAGGTACATAAAATGGGAGGCGATATTTCTTCGTCAATTGGCGAAACTCAAAACTTGATAAGCCAAGATTGATAAAAAGGCGTTCCGGCACCATGGTGCCCCCACGTTGTTTACCCTGAATTCCGCCTATGCACAATTTGTTAGATTTCCAATAACAGCAAAAAGCCCACATGTGACGTTTCCCACGTTCACAAACACTAGAGGAAAAAGCACATATTTTTTCAATCAAATTCACCCCATCTTTTTATCCTGAGTGGCGCCTATGATTTCCCGTTTTTGTACCTTGTCCGCTTTCCCACATTAAAGAACACGACATTTGGGACAGTCAAAAACGATTTTTTCAATGCAATCGGTTGAATCACATGGTCCCACAATGACTTTCAAAAACACCTACGCGAAATTTTTCGCAATTTTTTGCCCGCCTGGCCCCCATTTTAGAGCAAAAATGCAATTTCTGGATCCAAAAAGAAAGATTTCGTCACGACGAATCGAATGGGGTTTGTCCCATCGAAATCGACCGAGCGGTTCTTGAGATCTATGGGGGGCGGAATCTGCCCCCCCGCAGGTTAACGTAATTCTGGCCGCCCGCAGGGAATAGGGTTAATATTGAGGTCACCAGAGATCATCAAAAATCACATTTTCAGAGTAAAGGACTTTGCTATAGAAACTCCCAAATATCTCAGGAAATATGAGAGCTAGTAGCAAACAGTGGCGGCGGAACGTTTCTGGGCAAGGGGGGCACTCCGATTTCACTCCTTAAATTTCAATCCTCAGCCCAAATGTGAAATGTTGCTGACCAAGGGGGGGGAGGGTGGAGTCGGGTCGTCAGCAGCGGTCACATTTTATCTCGTGAAAATTGGTGTCTGCTCAAGGCTGACATGCCCCGTGCCCCCTCTTGGTAAGGTATCTGGTCGCGCGGCTGTATGCGCTTATATAAATATATAGTATATACATATAAGCTACAATATGAAACGTAAATCAGCAACAGCGCTTCTCAAAGAATAATAATACTATTTATATGCTATTGTAGTCTATACGCCTTCCAGAAAAGGTCAAGGTAACAACAGCTATAACTAACAGGTTTACGCAGATATAATAAAAGAAAAACACGAGAAACAGACACGCACACGAAAGTACGCAAAATATACTTTCAATAGTTATTCACACGTTAAAGCGGTTAATAGATGCACATATTAATTACAAACCCTTACTATTAGCAAAGTCAACGTCCCATGTCCAACACACCACACACGTCACTTATTTAAAATTGATCACAACCCAAATGCAAAAAGGCGTGTTTCTAGAGATAAGTTTTCTCTCAGAAATACACAGTGACATTTATTTTGTTCCTGATGTGAGAATAATGATCAGATAGAAGCAAACGAACTTAAAAAATTAATGAATGAAATAATATAATATTTTAACTTTCATTTGTCAGATGTCAGTCAAACAAATGAAAAATAAAAATTGCTTTGTTATTTTGGTTAAACAGGCTATTGCTTCCTTAATACGTTTTTCTAAATGTGTATATTTATTCCAGTGTTATTATATCTACAAAATTGCCAATATTGCAACAAAAAGCTTTTGTTAATCTTGGGGGTCAAAACACACCCATGCCTTTCCTAGTTATAAGAGATAACCATTTTAAAAAAACTTCAATTGAAAGTTTCCTTTTCTTTTTTCTTCAAATAATATATAATATATAATTCACTTTTCTACGTGTTATTACAGATATAATTTATTTTGTCATCTTCCTTTCAAACATTGCCATGACATGACGTCAATAAAACGTTATCATCTCCCAAAGTACATCAATTTACTGCAAATTCTACGTCAATATCTACCATAATTTGCAAGACATTGATAAAAAGCGGGGCGCGGGTTCAGGTGCGGGTCCAGGAGGAAGCACTGGGAATGGCAGCCCCCCACAATGGAAATTGGTGCCCCTGCGCCGAAGCCGCAATCTGGGCGCCGCAGGCGCCCCCAAACCCATGGAGGGAGACACTAAACCATGGAGGGCGCTCCTAAACCCATGGAGGACGCCACTAAACCCATGTAGTCCCCCTCTGATGCCGAGGAGGGTACCCCGACGCCCAAAAAGTATCACGATAAATATTGTAAAACCCTAGAACATCGAGTTTTGATGCAAATTGCAAATACAAAAACGTAAAAAGAAAGGAAATAACATTCTCTTCAAAATTGCTATCTTGGATTTGCGTATTTTTTTGTCTTTAACCCCTAAAAAATAAACAAAAACATATATGGCGCCTCCTCAGGTGCCAAAAATGCGCCCACGAACCTGCAACAATCCTCACTGAAAATCCTGTATCCGCCACTGCGCGGGTTAATCCGCACCCCGCTGGGGTATTCGGCCGAACACGCCTTACTATAGAGAGGCAGATTTTGCCCTCTCGTTATCTTCCGAAGAAATAACTACAGCGAGATGCGCAAGGCGGCAATCGAAATCTTAAAGTGAGACGCATCCAAAGCATACGTGACATTGTTAAAATAAGGTCACTTGTGAGGTCACAGTCAGGTCAAAGGATCCAGGAGGGGGCACCGGACACGGAATGGCAAAATATACATTTTTGAGTTTTTGAGCCATACTTTCCATCAAAAGCCTTATTTCGTGCCTAAATCACACAAAGTGCTCTCAATGAAATAATGCATCTCAAACTTCAGCTTAAGTGAATTTGTAGGCAAAGGTCAAGATCAGGTCACAAAAGGTCACTATTTGCAAGAGATTTACGAAAGTCATGTGACTACATTGTTTTATGGGTTATTTTACACGTATAATTCGAGAGCAGCAGCTATTTTCACAACCTGACACCAAAAAAAGTCAAGGTCAGGTCACATCAAGTCATCATTTGAAATTGGTTAATCTAAATACAAAGGCATGCTTCTTTGAACAGTTTTGTCTAAAAAAATACAGCGGTTGTATTTCATTGTTTGTATCTGGAATAAGGAATAGGTGTATGGGCATGTGGGAAGACTTCGCAGTCTATGTTGCAGCCCTAGAGGTGCAGCCAGGGGGCAGAGGGGGTACGTGCCTCCCTTCCATCGGGCCGACTTTCACACTAAAAAAGTATCGGCGACGTCCCTGTTTGCGAATTCTTAGGGGCCCTGCAAAATTAAGTGGTTTGAATCCGGAAGGATTTTTGCGCCATTTTTTTAGGGGGGACCTTTGCAGAGGGAGCCTCTGGAGATGCCGTGCCCTTCCCTTGTCGAAGGTCTGACTGCGCCCCTGTGCAGCCTATATCATGTTACGCACTTTTCATCAAGACTTAATATTTCATTTTACTTGTTTCTGGTTTGTCAGTTCTGCTATGTTTATCGGATCTTGTTTTAAATTGGTTTAAGTCCTTTAACTTTTGAATTCTCTATTAACATAGGTATTAAATTAATTGTTAATAACTCTTTGTGAGAGAACAAAAGTAATCTCCTCGGTGTACGATGACGCAGTTTGTACTTACCTACTGCTTGAGATAGTCCCGTTAATGTATATCTGGTCACTACAGGCAAAAAACTTGGCTTCTAAAAATGACATCATGAGTTACTTATAGTTAGAAAGTCATAAGTCAGTCAAGAGTAAAAATATTGCTTGCAATTTTGTTAGGATGTCGTCCATACGTTATTCTCTCAAATATGTAGATTTAAAGATACCTTTTTAATAGAAATGTATTGATGGTGTTACAAACTTATTTAAAACACGGTTTTTTGCATTTTAATGATTAAGAATAAAAAATACGCAAATCCGATACAGCAATTTATAAAACTATGTGATTTCTTTCTTTTGGTGTTTTTCGTTTGCAATTGGCTTACAACTTGATTTTCTACAATTTCTCAAACATTTTTCGTTTTTCCACGAGCATTATCACATTCGTAAATATTTACGGCATTTTATAAATGTGTTCCCATAATTTTGATAATCTGGCCTAAATCATATACTTAACCATACCAGATTTAAGGGGGCACTTTGATATGTGTGCCCCCTTGCAGATTTAAGGAGGCACGGTGCCCCGGTGCCCCCCTTTCCGCCGCCCATGAGACTATGTGATTTATTTATTTTTGGTGTTTTTCGTTTGTAATTGGCTTAAAAACTCGATTTTCTACGATTTCTCAAACATTTATCGTTTTTCAACGAGCATTATCACCTTCGTAAATATTAACAGCATTTTATAAATGTGTTCCCATAATTTGATTATCAGACCTAAATTATATACCTTAACCATACAAGATTTAAGGAGGCACTTTGATATGTGTACCCCCTTGCAGATTCACGGTGCCCCGGTGCCCCCCCCCCCGGTTTCCCGCCTATGATATCTGGTTACTACAAGTACAGACAAAAAACTTAACTTCTAAAAATGACAAAAGTTACTTATAGTTAGGAAGCCATAAATAAGTCAAGAGTAAAGATATTGTTTGAAATTTCGTTTGGATGTCGTTCCATACGTTATTTTCTCAAATATGTAGATATAAAGATGCTTTTTAATAGCAATAAATTTATTGATGTTGTAAAAAAACTTATTTAAAAGCACAGTTTCTTTGCATTTTAAGGGTTAAAAATAAAAATACGCAAATCCGAGACATTAATTTAGAAGACATTAAACAATCTAGATTTCCTTTCTTACTGGTGTTTTTTGTTTGCAATTGGCTTGAAATTATCGGTTTTCTACGATTCTTCCAACATTTATCGTTTTTCCACGAGCATTATCACTTTCGTAAATATTTATGACATGGTATAAATGTGTTCCCATAATTTGATTATCAGACCTTAATTATATACCTTAATCATACCGGATTTAAGGGGGCACTTTGATGTGTGCCCCCTTGCAGATTCAAGGAGCACGGTGCCCGGTGCCCCCCCCCCCCCGTTTCGCCGCCTATGATATCTGGTTACTACAGACAAAAAACTTAATTTCTTAAAATGACATGAGTTACTTATAGTTAGGAAGCCATAAGTAAGTCAAGAGTAAAGATATTGTTTTAAATTTCGATAGATTTAGCTGAATGGTTTGTGTGGGAGGCATGGTGTTCTGAGCACAATGCTAAGCCAGGCGTGTTGCGTGTACCCTGAACCCACCAACCAGAGATGCGATATCACATCAGCTGATTGTTCTGACTCGGGCTTTTTCGTCAAGATATGATTACAGAGGAATGTTCACGTGTTTCACAACGCTGTGACGTGGCCTATCAGGGTAAACTTTTCTCCTGACGTCTGCCACTTGGCACCAGTACAGTCTAACGTAAATGTTCTGTCCACTTCATCACCTCAGCCGATGACGATGTTCCCGGTGAATAAATATTTCGTAAAAACGGATAGTGGCAGTCCTTTCAGTGCTCTATTCGAATAAATCCTCCATTTCCCTGGGGCGATGTTTGTTTTGGTCCTGACGGAAGCTAAGCGTAGAAAGTATTCTAAAAAAGCTTTGGTTAAGCGCACCGTTTAGTTCAATGTCCAACTTTGTCTGATCGGTGCTGCTTTGTCGGTGCTACAATGCAGTGAAAATATTTGCAGACTTATTTTTGCCTCGGCCCCTGATAGCGGGGAGAGGGCTATATGTAATTGCATTGGATTCCCACTGCAGTGCAGCACCGACAGACAGAGGTAGAAACAACGGACAGAACTTTTGCACGGACAGAACATTTACCCTAGACTGTGCAGTGTACATACCTATAAGACCACCACAGATCCCTCCCATTGGAGCTCGAACCCGGCGCCAACGGGCTATGAGCCCGTGATCTTATTCCATCGCCCTCGGGACAGCAATGACTAATACTGTATAATATATCTAATACTAATTATTATCTTACTTTTCGGACACTAGATCGCACTAGCAAAAAATAACTGAACTGATGCTGTAACGCATAGCTTGAAGCCGATAACTGCGATCTGCTTGATGTGGAAGGGAATAGCGATTCATTCTGGTCGTCAAAGTGGAGTACCTACTCTACACCGTACAGTACTGTCAGGGGTTTACTGTCAATGTTTACTGTCAGGGGGGAAGGTAAGGGTATATCCATAGTACTAGTACAGTATACTGTTTACTGTCAGGGGGGAAGGTACGGGTATATCCATAGTACTAGTACAGTATACTGTTTAGTGTTTACTGTCAGGGAAAGGTATGGGTATATCCATACCTTCCCTGATGCTGAGAACACCTGTTTTATCCTGTGTCTTTGTGGTCTAGTGCGATGGTAGGTGATATCCTAGCCCGTTAATACCGTGTCTGTGTGATGTGTAGCAGCAGTGTGTCTGCCGTCTGGTGACATCCTTAACCCTGCGCTGTACGTACCTGGTCGTGTCAGGAGTGCTGTGTGTCTGTGTATTATGTAAGCAGCAGTGTGTCTTGCCGTCTGGTGACATCCTTAAACTCTGCGCTGTACGTAAGGTCGTCGTCAGGAAGTCTGTGTGTCTGTGTGATGTGTTAGCAGCAGTGGGTGGTTGCCGTCTGCGCTCGCCACTCACTCTCACACTCGCTGTACGTACCGGTCGTGTAGGAGTCCTGTGTGGGGTCTGTGTGATGTGAAGCAGCAGTGTGTCTGCCGTCTGGTGACATCCTTAACCCTGCGCTGTACGTACCGGTCGTGTCAGGAGTCTGTGTGTCTGTGTGATGTGAAGCAGCAGTGTGTCTGCCGTCTGGTGACATCCTTAACCCTGCGCTGTACGTACCGGTCGTGTCAGGAGTCTGTGTGTCTGTGTGATGTGTAGCAGCAGTGTGTCTGCCGTCTGGTGACATCCTTAACCATGCGCTGTACGTACCGGTCGTGTCAGGAGTCAAACCCGGATGGTGAGTACGTGCTGGCCTGTAAGCGGCGCGTCATTCGCTTCCTGCACCAGTGGGCCAGCACCATCCGCGAGCCCGTGCTGGAGGACCTCAGCGGCATCAACTCCAGCTTCCTCGAGGTGAGGCTGAACTCCTCCGTGTCAGCTGGGGGGACTGCAGGATGGCAGCTCTGTACGGTGCTGATCAATGAGGGCCTACAGAAGATCCAGCCACTGGTATGGGATGGATTTCTGCACTAAATGGAGCAGTTTGGAGTAGGTATTGCTTGTGACGGCTGCAGATCAGCAGATCTGAGCGTCTGGAGCTAAACGTACAAATAGCTTTATGGATGATTGCCGCACTCGAGGATGAACCTGGCAGGCAACTGTCTTTTTCATGCATAAAGCGTAGTTATTTATGCGCTGAAATTACATAAACCTTACGGCTTATCCCAATCGAAGAAACTTTTTATCTTCAAATAGTATGTAGTCTAGCATTTTCGTAAAATGTACAAAACAAAGCTTATTATATGTATTTGTGATGTGCATTGTCGAGTGTTCCTGTATCTCCACCGCTTGTCTGTTTGCATACACCTTGGACACAGGGGTTATCATTCCATTCAGAACCTCATACTACACAGTTTTGTCACAGCTTCCAACTCTCTGCCTTGAGTGGCACCGGTTGCTTTGACCTTTGCTCTGTGCGTACTGATTCTCTGATGGGCATGTCTCTCTTCATCCCGTATTGTTTTACGGACGCCAGCTAAAACATTGCGCTAGTTTAAAGTAGTATCACTTGAGTTTTTGTCATGGGTGTCGTTTTCATAGGCCTGGTAGGACCAGGGCCCTACCAATAATTTCATATTTTAACATTAGGCTTAGGGCGTTGCGTGGTAAAAATGACATTAAAATATATAAAGCTAGCATTCATATGCCGTATGCCGGGGATTATATAATACCGCATGAGGCCGGTGTAAATAAATTGTCGAGACCGAGGTGCTTTCTGATTTTTAAACGAGGCCGAAGGCGAGGTCAAAAAATCCAAGAAAGAGAGAGGTCTTGAACAATTTATTCCGGCCGAGTGAGGTTATATAATACCGCATGAGGCCGGTGTAAATAAATTGTGGAGGCCGAGGTGCTTTCTTGATTTTTGAACGAGGCCGAAGACCGAGGTCAAAATTTCAAAAATCAAGAAAGCACAGAGGTCTCGACAATTTATTCCGACCGAGTGGGGTATGATTTTTACCATATGCTGCGTAAGTCATTCTATGTGTGTTTTTCATATTTTTCAATCATGTTTTAATTATAACTAGGTCCTTACCAGAGCAATAAATTATTTATCTTATAGTTCAATTTTGATAAAATTGAAGAAGCCTTGGAAGCAAAGTCGACAAAGCTTCAGAATTCCAGTCAGAATTGTATCACACACACTGTTTTCACGCGCTCTGGTACAACAAATTTGCCCTAGGGTGCTTTTGTTGTTACTAAGTTTTATCATATGTCTTCAGTATGTTTTTAGCATTAGCGCGCGTCGTTGGTAAAAGGTTTTCAGCTCTCAGAAAATCAATTCTAAGTCAATTGGTCAAAGCTTTGGCCCGCCGGGCATTTACATTTTACCAAAGCTCTAATTACGTAATTTTCCCAAAGAAGGTAACATATGAATAAAATAAATACCATCAAACTGAGGCCGATATAATTTCTTTGACCTCGGTTTTGTAGGATTTTCCACCCTCGCCTTCGGTCTCGGGCGGAAAATCCACCAACGACTCGGTCCTAAAGAAATTAATTTATCGGCCCCGTTGGTATTTATTAGTACTACCTCTCCGGCTAATGTATTTTGATTATCCCTGGCATATGGTAAATCAAAACATTAGCCGGAGAGGTGTGGTACAACTTGGTAAAACAAAAAAGCCCTAGGGCAAATTTGTTGTACCAGAACGCGTGAAAACAGTGTGTGATACAATTCTGACTGGAATTCTGAAAGCTTTATCGACTTTGCTTCCAAGGCTTCTTCAATTTTATTGAAGTCAAAATTTAACTCTAAAAGAAATAACTTCTTGCTGTGGTAAGGACCTAGTTATAATTAAAACATGATTGAAAAATATGAAAAACACACATTGAATGAACTTACGCGGCATATGGTAAAAATCATACCCACTCGGCCGAATAAATGTCAAGACCTCTGTGCTTTCCTGAATTTTTGACCTCGGCCTTCGGCCTCGCTCAAAAATCAAGAAAGCACCTCGGTCTCGACAATTTATTTACACCGGCCTCATGCGGTATTATATAAGAATGACATTAAAATATATAAAGCTAGCATTGGGGTCTTACCAATAATTTTCAGAAAATGTCGCCCATGGTCTTTGTGTTAGTGGATATAAGACTCGCGTAGTATCATAATCAAGTCGCTGAGAATACTCGCCGAAGAGCGGCTTTCCTATCCCTGGCGGAACATTTATCCGTTTTCAGCCTTGTTCGCCGAAGTCTGATCCTGTCAATTTCATTAGCTGAAGTCGCTACAAAGATGTTCTCGGAGCAGTGATATATTCGTAGTCTCTTCAGAGGGTTGAATTGCTGAACGTTGTGCAGTAAATGATGTGACATACAGGGACGTGGGAACCGGGGGGCAGCGGGGGCAACTCGCCCCCCAACTTTGGACCTGTGGGGGTGACGCCACCCAACTTTGGAGCTAGGTGTCGGCTCTCCCCCGTTTTTTACCATGATCTTTTAACTCTGAATTAGATCAATGGCATTGTCTGCGAAAAATTGTTTATGTTTTGTAGAACAAAGGTGCAGTTGCAATCCAAAATTAAAATAAAGAAAATTGAACTGCATTAAATTTGGAACTGGTTTTGCATCTTTCCATCTAAACAGTCAACAGTGGCACCGCACATTTGACCATCGCAGCATGGAAACACTGCTAAATACAGCACACATCCAGTAAAGGATATGTTTCTTCGTCGTAACGTTGACAGAGCTATTTCTTGGTCACAATCACGGTAAATAAAATACTTATGGTCACAATGTTGTAATGCTTTTTGGAGGTAAATGCTACTATTTATGAAATATGACTAGGCGCCACAGAGTAAATGACGTTCAGTGCTTTTGACATGGGACTAGGTCACGGTGTTTCATTGTTTTTTTTTTAGCAAAACGCGTCATTATAGATGTATGATGTCGACTCTGCTCCCCTGACGTTCAGCAGAGAAAGATTCGGCCAAGGGTCGAAAAAGGAAAAGTGGTCACAACGAAAATCCGTATCAAGTTGGTCGCCGGCATAGTCGCATCCAGAACGGGTGACGATATATGGGGGATAGATTTCGATATATTGGGTGAACGGGTGATGATATATGGCGCTATAGTTCTGTTAGCGATATAACGGGTGGCGACCACAGCGATATATCACTTTTTTAGCTATCATTTTTGCTACCTCAGATCCGCCAAAAAGTTCGCCCCCCCCAACTTGAAAGTACTTCCCACGCCCCCTGGTGACATATTTAGTTTACCAGAATGTCAGTCATCAGTAATCGGCTTAAAGGGAAATAATCGCATTTTTATTTATTTATCTACAATTTTGCGGTGGCAAATGTATGGCATCAAATTGATCGCGCTTCCATTTATAATTGAAATAACAACTTTTTTATTTAAAAAATACATTTTGAGAAATATAAAAGAATGTCCTTAAGTACTTACATTGGTGACGTACAGTATGATACATCACTATATCTTGTTTGAATGTTGATTTGTAAACAAGTCATAGGGCTAGAAACGAAGTAAACGCTCCTGGAAGCGTGACAACGTCCCTGATGTCACCATTCTTTCAAAAATAATGTTACTTGAGATCATTTTTTTATGAACCAAGTGCAATTGTTGCTCAGTGACCTTTGTAAGGTCAACTGAGGTCATCTGAGACCCTCACCAATGTTTTGCTAATAACTCTTGATAATAAGGAGCATACAAGCAGGTGACACCACTATGTTTTTATCGTCTACACGCGTCACTTGATATGCAACATGACCTAGACCTACCTGGGTCACCAAGACCTTAGGTCAAATTTTGAATAAGACCTAATCAGGTTACCATTAACATTTTGCAAAGTGTCTTAACAAGATAAACACGATGGCGTCACAATTATTGTCTTATCTTTGTAAGGTAAAATGTTATTTGCGAAAAACTGGTTCACCAAAAATAACTTTGTGGACCTTTGATGACCTCAAGAGCTTAAAATATTGACCTTATCTAAAATGTGAGGACATAATGGTGATTGCATTTTTCATGAGCTTTTGATTGCATTTTTTGTTAGTTCCTACGTTTATCAGTCCCCGAGAAATTTGGGGGTTTCTGGAGCGAAGTCATACAACCGGAAAATCTGACCTTTGATTTCCTCTGCTGACCTCAATATTTATCTGGCCTAAAAAACGTATTATATACTTCCAATAGAGCTTGTCTCGAGCTATCTAAAACCGTTTTCTGCTTGTCGCTATCGTTGCGTGTTTTTTATATCTTAAGGGGTGCACAAATGAACCCTCCCCGGTCGTTCGTGTTTGGCACGGACTTGACCGTGCGCGTGTCAATGATGTTAGGGCACATATCACAGTAGACAGAGTGCAAGACATATTTTCCATGCAATTTTGTCAAAAATGATCGCGAGACAAGCCCGAAATTCGAAATTCGTTACCAAAAAGGTACTTGCTAGTAAAGGTCTTGTCGTTTTAAGCATGGATCGCTTATCAATAAACGCGATCAATTTACCAAATATTTTGGCTTCGTTTGTCGATTTCAAGTACCTACTAGTTCATTTTTGTGGAAAAATGTGAATATTGATTTTCCTTTAATTTAAGTCATGTCGTTTATATGAGAGCATGGTGCAGTTAATTTCACTGGAGCGAAAATTGGAATTACTGGTGTTGTCTTGTTAAGCGGTTAGCGTTAGTGTTCCTTGCACTTAAACTATTCCAATTTCCATATGTTCGAAAATTGCCGTGAGAGCTTAAACTGAAGGTATGTACAAATTGCACTCGCTTTTGAATTTTGTTTTATGGCTTCATTGAAGTTAGCGTTATCTGAAGACATTTTGAGTGAGAGTTGTTTGAACATCCCCGTATTCTAGATATATTTGTTGTGTGCAATTATTTTACAGTGCAGCTAATTATATGTTTGTTTGAGCCAGGCGTCGGTTCTTTATTAACCAGAGCTATGAACCGCAGTCGCTGAATGCAGTACCAGATAACGGGACTGAAATCAGGGGCGAATGTCTGGTCTCCACTTTTCCAGTACAGTGCGCACCAGAGTTCGTCATGGGCTGGGCTGGTTCACAGCCCATGGGCTGGGCCTGGGCTGGGCCTCAACTTAAGGAAATCACTCGGCTCTGGACGTGCCTCTGCTGAGAATGTTGAAGTAATGTGCGCGCTTTGCAAGCCAGGTCAGAGCTGAAATATATAGTAACCAGCAGTTTACTTCCACAGCAACACACGGGTGATTGATATCAATCACATTTATAGTTAACAAGTAAATATGCTAGGATAAGAATGGCAAATTTTGTGTAAGTAATAATTGCATAATTTTGTATTTATTTTTGAGTAAATAATAACAATAATTGTGAATTTTGATAAAATAATTGTACGCTTTTAATCGGCTGGATCGGGCATGTCCCTCAATATCATAAATTCAACTGGGCCTGGTCTGGGCCTAATGTTACCAGCTCAAATTGCACTGAGCTGGGGGTTTCACTAGCTCTTCTGTAGTGGACCCATGGTGCACACTTTTGTGCCCATATGCCTACTATATCCAATTAACGTCTAATTTCCTGCTAGTTAACCTAATTCCTGCGCATAATTAGTTGTAAGTGGAAGAGCTCCGCTGAGCGCACTGAAAGACGGGACATGCATAAGTTTGCTTCCGTTTTACAGCTCATCAAGTACCGAAATTGCTTTAGGGTCACTTCATCACTTGGCCATGATCTGCCCGCTGCGTGGCTTGTGCTTGTGCATACAAAGGGACATTCACTGTGATTGTTTTGGATATTTAATACCCATTTATAGTGTGCTGTCGTTTATATGGTCGGCAAGCTGTCCTCCCCTGGTCCCTCCATAGTCTATTAAATAGCGTGGCCACAGTCCCTCCCTGGCCTGTCACATAGCGTAATCACATTCCCTCCCCTGGCCTGTCGCAAAGCGTGATCACAGTCCCTCCCTGGCCTGTCACATAGCGTGGCCACAGTCCTTCCCTGGTCCGGTCACATAGCGTGATCACAGTCCCTCCCTGGCCTGTCGCACATAGCGTGGTCACAGTGCCCTCCCTGGCCTGTCACATAGCGTGGTCCACAGTCCCTCCCTGGCATGTCACATAGCGTGATCACAGTCGCTCCCTGGCCTGTCACATAGGCGTGGCCACAGTCCCCCCCCTGGCCTGTCACAATAGCGTGGTCACAGTCCCTCCCTGGCCTGTCAATAGCGTAGTCCACAGTTCCCTCCGCTGGCCTGTCACATAGCGTGGTCCACAGTCGCTCCCTGGCCTGTCACATAGGTGATCAACAGTCCCTCCCTGGCCCTGTCCGCATAGCGTGCATCACAGTCCCTCCCTGGCCTGTCACATAGCGTGGTCCACAAGTTCCCCTGGTCTGTCACATTTAGCGTGATCACAGTCCGCTCCCATGGTCCTGTCACATAGCGTGATCAATTCCCTCCCTGGTCTGTCCACAAGCGTGAATCACAGTCCGTCCCTTGCCTGTCACATAGCGTGATCACAGTCCGCTCCCTGGCCTGTCACATAGCGGTGAGTCACAGTCCCCTCCCTGGCAATGCCACATAGCGGTGATCACAGTCTCCCTGGTTGTCACATAGCCGTGATCACAATTCCCTCCCTGGCCCTGTGTATAGCGTGAATCACAGTCCCTCCTGGTCTGTCCACATAGCGTGATCAAACAGTCCCGTCCCTTTGGCCTGTCCACATAGCGTGGTCACAGTCCCTCCCTGGCATGTCACATAGCGTGGATTCACAAGTCCCTCCCTGGTCGTGATCACAGTCCCTCCCTGGTCTGTCACATAGCGTGATCACAGTCCCTCCTTGGCCCTGTCACATAGCGTGGCCACATTCCCTCCCTGGCCTGTCATATAGCGTGGCCACAGTCGCTCCCTGGCCTGTCACATAGCGTGGTCACAGTTGCTCCCTGGCCTGTCACATAGCGTGGTCACAGTCCGTCCTTGGCCTGTCACATAGCGTGGTCACAGTCTCTCCCTGGTCTGTCACATAGCGTGGCCACAGTCCCTCCCTGGCCTGTCACATAGCGTGGTCACAGTCTCCCCCTGGCCTGTCACATTTTAGCGTGGCCAAGTCCCGCCCCCCTGGCCTGTCCGCATAGCGTGACCACAGTCACTTCCTGGCCTGTCACCATAAGCGTGATCACAGCCCCTGGCCTGGTCACATAGCGGTGGTCACAGTCGCTCCCTGGGCCTGTCACATAGCGTGGTCACAAGTTGCCTCCCTGGCCTGTCACATAGGTGGTCCAGTCCCCCCCTGGCCCTGTCAATGCGTGGTTCACAGTCCCTCCTGGCCTGTCACAATAGCGTGGGTCACAGTCCCTCCCTGGCCTGTTCACATGCGTGGTCACAGTCCCTCCCCTGGCCTGTCCACATAGCGATGGTCCAGGTGCCTCCCCTGGCCTGTCACATAGCGTGGCCACATTCCCTGCCCTGGTCTGTCACATAGCGTGGCCACAGTCGCTCCCTGATTTGTCACATAGCGTGATCACAGTCCCTCCCTGGCCTGTCACATAGCGTGGCCACAGTCCCCCCTGGCCTGTCACATAGCGTGGTCACAGTCGCTCCCTGGTCTGTCACATAGCGTGATCACAGTCCCTCCCTGGCCTGTCACATAGCGTGGTCACAGTCCCTCCCTGGTCTGTCACATAGCGTGGTCACAGTCCCTCCCTGGTCTGTCACATAGCGCGGCCACAGGACGCAGTCCCATGCCACTGGGGAACATCCGTTGTGCAGTAGTAATGAGGCCAATAATGGCGGCTGGGAAAGGCCCGAGATCCGACTTTTGGAACGGAAACAGAATAACCAGCCAAAAACAAACTATAGATGCTGTAGCGTGGAGACTGAATGAAAGACGGTGAGAGTTAATGATCATTTGCTTGAATAAGGGGAGTCAATCGCCGACTGGATTCGCTGATACTTAAATCCAGTGAGCCTGGATGAAGATACGAGTGAACATCGGTAATGGGCTATTAACGTCGCAGCGGAATGGTTCCCAGATATACAACTCGCCGACAAGGACCTTAAAACCTGCCACAAATTTAGGGCGGTCGATGCAAATATGCATTTTCACCTAAACGAAACCCAAATAATACGCAAGGGATAATTATATTTACATGTCACATATGTTATTCTCATTTTTGACAACTATAAATACATCGTATAAATGAGTCATCCCTAAGCAAAGAAATAAATACCAGCTCTACACAAAGAGGATTGATATGTATCAAGTCAACCAGAAGCGACAGTCAACTCTTATTGTTATTTCACCGAATCGCTTACGGCCAAGAACTGGGACTTGTTGAGGACGCTTCTGCAGGCGAAATGACGTGGTAAGATGCACTCTATCTTCACATGGAAGGATTTCTTCTTCAAAGTGCATGACTTGAATAACTTTCGCCTGTAATGTTCAGACCAGCTCTATGATCTGGGGCAGGTGTGTAACTTCTTCAATTTCATTGGGGTTGCACATGAAAGCCAACCCAAATACCCCNTGATTCCGCTGTAATACTCAATGCACCCAGGAAGATGAATGATCTCATAAACAACCGACAACGCAAACAAATTGTGTATTTGGGTTATATAAGATTTCTGTCCCGTTTTGTATCATCCGACTGATTTGACAGGACCAAAACAAAATCGAATAACACCTATGAACCAAATATTTGCTTTAGTAATTTTTTAGGTAATATTAAACAAATAAAAGGCACAAAAATACAATTTTGGACTGATATGTATTTTTTAATGAAGTAAAGTAGGAGATATAATGCATTTTTCGAAAGTGGTGTTTGTAAAAAATAGACAAACATCGCGCAACTTGTTACCCATATCTTAGCGCACTCATTCGCTCTATATTTGAAGTCCCTTTCTACTTCTAATATTCCGCTTTATTTGCTTAAAAAATTGCGTTGTGTCTGGTTTCCCCATATTCAATTTCAAAGTGGCCACCGGACTTAAATATGAACACGGAGAAGGGATACAAGGAGGCACCACTTCGACGCCTTTGGCGACAGCATGACCTCTATAGAAGCCAGCTACTGGTCAAATAGCATCCAGCATCTAGCTTATCGCCTTTTTTCCTTTATAGTCTTGAAAACTAAAAGAGGTAGAAAGACGCAATAAACAACATTCAAAATCTCCCTTCAAGACCATTCTAAATTATTTGAGTAGTTTTGGCTCAGGTCAATATTGAGGTCACCAGAGGTCATCAAAGGCCAAAAGCCCAAGAACAAGACTTGGCCCTAGAAACCCCCAAATGTCTCGGGAAATATCAGAGCTAGAAGCAAAATGAAAAACTTGAAAGCTAAATGAAAATTAAAAGGTATTGCTTACTTCAAAGGGGCTCTTAGGCCCATAATTTAGCCCCGGAGGTCACCAAAGATCAAAAGGGCATTTCAAAAACGTTTGTCATGAATAACATTTTATTGGTCCGACATATGACAGTAATTTTAACACCATCGTATTTTTCTCGTAAGGGCTCTTTGTAAAAACAATGTTAATGGTGACCTGGTTAGGTCGACTTTAAAATTTGACCTCAGGTCTAGGTCATTTGGTGACCCAGGTAGGTCATGCTGCATATAGGGCGACGTGACTTGACGATATAAACACAATTGTGTCATTTGCACGTCTCTATCATTTTTATATCAAGAGTTATTGACAAAAAATGCTGGTGACCTGCGATGACATCAGCCGAAAATTCATAAGTCACTGAGCAAAAATATGATCTGGGTCATCAACAATGAGCTAAAATTGCATGATTCTGAAATAATGGGTTTGATCCAATTCATGTTCTCTAAAAAGGAAGTATTGGTACACTGAAAACATTTTTACACCTAATCGCAAAACCAACACCTGTCCTAAGTGTGAAAATGCAGCTGACATCATTAACAAGCATCATTACATAGATCTGATCTTTCAACCAAGGGGTTAATGTGGCAAGTGTCAAAGATATTACAGTTCGCCTTAACACCGTCGTCTACGCAAACATCCCGTTGAACGAGTGGTAATCCATTACACTTATCTTCGAAGAAGCTACACTTACTTCACTCCCTAACTTCCTTGATTCGCTAGAAAGGTATCAGCAGTGAAGATACGGTCGTGAACACGCATCGTTCTTCCCGCGCGTCCGCCCAGGTGGCTGGTTAATGCTACACTTCACAGGTGTGAAGAAAAAGTCAGTTTGCGGCTCTGCGCGCGCCACGGGCGGGCACGCCATCTTTGCGCAGTGTTCTCCCCTCGTGTTCGCGCGTTTGGGGTGGTTTTGGTGAATTATGGAGCATTCTCGAGAAGGGGTGAGTTGATTACGACGAGCGCGAAGCGCGGAGCGAGTCCTCATTTGACTATCGGATTTTTCTCACATATAAGCGGCCGACCCGGCCGGGCCCGGCCGGGCCCGGCCGGCCGGGCCAGACGCGACGCTGGTCAGAAGCTTATATTCTTATTGAACCCGCATCCGATTGACAAGCCGGTTCTTCGCCATATGATAGCCCCATGCAATGGACATTATGATTACTTTTACATGTTTTTTTCTCATTTGAGGTCAGCACGGCGGTGACAACGTTTTTTACCGCGTCAGGGGTGTCAGAAAGTATTATCTGCTATAGCTGAAGAACGGCTGGACCTATAAAGCTAAAATTTGGTGTCAGGCTGGAGACCACACTACTGGCAATGTTGCACAGGTAAAAACTCTGGGTCACACTGCACGTGCGCACGTGCACCCCTGTTCCGTCCACGAAAATTACCTGCCAAACATCGTTGCAAATACTGGACCTATATCTCGGCAACCAAATCGCAAAGGAAACGGGTTCAAACACAGATGCGTAGAAGAAAACGATCCGCCCGGCGTATGTACTATGTGTCGAAATCAGCGGGCGCGTGGTACGTGCAAGTACTGGCTATACAAACGCAAATTAATAGCTTTATGGACATTTCACAATTTAAATCAGTGCTCAGCACCTATGGGACGTGAAGCGACGAAACAACCACCAATTCTGTAGACCAGATGTACCGTCTCTAAAATGCATGCAAAAATTTGAGGTTTTAATGCATTACTTCGCTGTAAAATCTGTCTGTATATTTTTTATTGACCGATTCTATTAACATTTCCTTCATTACACCGCCGTAGGCTTCAAAAACCAAAGTGCTAGACGATAAAAAATGATGCAGCTGTAAAGCGCAAATCAAATCCATCTAATACCCACCCAAAATGAATTTTTGCTTACCAAACATTGAAGCTTATAATTGCAAATTTAAAATAACGCTTCAAAACCTATTAGTTCAAAGTATCGAGTTTAGTTCGGATCTATTTGCGACGGCAAAACAAAGCATAGCGAAAATAATTCAAATTGCATGCTTTTGCACAAGACGAACCTCCGTTGGAGGGTGATAAATTCGACGCGGATTTATTCGGACTCGCTTCGTCCTTCGCCATTTAAGGCGTCTTACTGTTTATGGGGATTGTTATCTTTGATTATTAAGTTAAGAAGTGCTTTTTATGTTATGTATTTGCTTGGAGGGGACAGGGGGGATAATCTTATCCGTGGTGTATTGAAAGCATTACTAGATTTATGGCGGCTTACGCGGTGCATGAGCTGCAGTTGCTAATCGAATTTAAGGTATATTATTGATCAATGCTGTGACCCACTTCTTTGCCACTCAAAAGGACAATAAAGTACCAAATATATGGATTTTCATTACAAATTGATTGATTTTAGGACCTGCAGTCGAGTTTTGCTTTGCTGATAGACCTAAGGTACCTGTTGGTTCGTGCACCGTGATAATAGGCAGTGTAGTAAGGGCCGAGCGGTTGCAGCTTTTTGATGACGTCATTGGTGTCATGGACAAAATATTCGTCCCGCATTTCTTCGTCCGCAACTCTCGCATGAAACCTTCTGGATGGAAGTGCATAATGAACCTTACCCTATCCTTGATAATATATCGCTGTGATGGAGATTCGAACCTAACCAGGGTGGGAGATTGAAATCAACTAAACTTGTCATGGATACACCAGTGACGTCATCAATCGGGCTTTTCACCACGACAGCATAGCCAATGAGGGAGGGGGCACTGCAACGTCACTGACCTCTGATTGAACCTTAACCATATTGCCTGCGGGGGGCCATAATTACGCTAACCTGCGGGGAATATTCTACCCCCCGCAACCCCCCTCCCGAGATCTCGAGAACCGCTCGGCCGATTTCGATCGGGCAAGCACCTTCAGATTTGTCATGACAATATATTTATTTTTGAAACATCAAAAAATGATTTAGACAATGCTTTTACGAAACTGCAAGCTCATCACGACCACAGCAGAGTCCGCTGGCAGGATTAGTAACACCTAGAAACAGTACATTAAACAACGATTGCACTAGCCTCCAACGTACAGTAGATCCCACGTGTAATGGGTCCCAACACTCTTTGCGCACTGGATCGAACTTGCTGGCTGTCAGTATCTTCCGATTAGGTCGGCACACCTCATGGTAAAACTGCATCGCCTCTGTCACTCCGCTCGACCACGCCGTGAGGTCGGGCAATTGCGACGCAGTCTCGTATAACACCGAAGAGTGCACCATAAACATGCGATTCTTGCTCATCTTGTGTCCATATTTCGTCTCGGGCATGAACGGTTCTTCTAGTTTCCACAGGACTCTCGTGGAGGCGGCAAGTCGCTGCAGTCGACTCCGCAGTTCGGCCAACTCTACGATGAACCGTGTTACTCTCGCCACAGCAAGTCCAGGAAACTGTAGTTCGCCCATGATGTACCAAGCACCACTGTTTATCACAACGATGTCAGGGCATCGGCCTTTCGCACAATCTGAGAGAAGCCAGTCCATACGTTCACGAAAATCGTCGTCGAGATACGGTCGCCACCAGAACTCGCTACGAATTGCATCACCAGCGTCGATTTCTGAGCAGAAGACTTTGGATGAATTATGCGTCGCCACCACGTTAGCCTCGACGCATCCAACATTTAACTTAGTCAGTTGTTTATGCGACGGGACGGCTTGCCGGATCTTCTCCTTTGCCCAGTAGAAGTTGTCCTTGTAGACGACAGACACGTTGTTGGAACTCTTCAGTGGCTTCAGTTTGAGTCTATCCACCAAGGAGCTGCGAATAATTTTCACCCTGCTGTCGCCGAGGAAGACCAACCTAACGTCGCAGCCTCGGAGCTTTTCCAGCCTCCGAAGACCGTGCTGCAACTCCAGGGTTGAGCGGTGCATCTTCCGACATCGCTGGTCTACACCATTTTCCCATGAGAAGTGGATGTCTCCCATGCGCAGCACCCGGCGGCACTGCTGCCAACGCTGGACCCAACGGTGGTCCCAGCCGGCAAATGGTCCGCGATCAGCAGGACCTGCAGCCAGCGGTGGCGGTAGTGGTGGGCGTAGTTTGTACAGAAGCAGTAAAACCAGCGTGACAGCGACAGCGGTGAAAAACAATTGTCGGATATTCTTGAGCCGCATGGCTTTAATATATATTAAGGCGCGGAGCTTCATGGCTTCAAACTGTGATAAAACGCCGACCTTCGAAGACTCAAAACACCGCAGGATTTAGCAACAGCATGTCTTTTGATCTTGGATTTTCCATGATCTTCTAGAGTTCATCATTCACAATCTTGTCGCTGACAGATTGTCCGGAATTTACTTCATTGAAGCCTTCCAATCATTTAGTAAATGCCGATGATTTGATTTTCATATGGCTTTGCTTGATATTTTATGAAGCGTTAAAGCCGTTCCAGTGCAAAGATGAGCCGTAAACGCCTCGCTTAAGTTCTGTTATTGGTATCTACAAAATGATATAAAATTGTGTCAAGAAAACAAGATACGAGTACACCATAAATGATAATTGCTATGGACGATTAGCATTAGCAACTTGGACCCGATCACGTTCACAATAGCGATCAGAAATAATCAAAATTAGAAATTGATAATTTTAAATACAAATAAATGTTCCTTTACCAGTTTTGTATCAGAAATACCAGGTGTTGGGCGTTAGTCACGTGACAACTTGCACGTGCGTTTGTGGCGAAGGCACTTCCAGGTGCAGTAAATGATCCGCAGCGTTTTCGCCGCAATGGGAAGACAATGTGAAAATTGAACATTTTGTATTCAATGATTTTCATGACTTTAACCCGCGCCCCACTGGGCGGGGGGTGTTTGAACACCCCCCCCTCTGCTTTTTATCAAGATAACGAAAAAACGGCGGCGCGTAGCGCCGCAATTTTGCATAACTATTCGACTGATTCTTTCGACATTTTGCGAAAATTCAAGTTTCGTGTCAGGTCAGGTCAGGTCACCAGGTCAGTCAAGTGACCCTACTACAAAAAGTTTGCGGTCGTGCCATAACTACAGTTTTTAGGGATCGATATTAAACTTTCGATTACATTAAGTATTAGTATCTCAAAAGTTATTTTGGATTTTTTGTATCGGTGACCTTGGGTCGGGTCAATTTTGCGATCTCCCCATTATAAGTCAACGGATAAATAATCAAATGCTTTCATTGTCGACGATATCAGTCCATTTCCTTCTGGATGAGTTATCATATGATATTATGTATGATCCAAGTGCAGGTTTTTCTCAGGGAACACAAGGGTCATTTGGGTCCTCCGAGGTCAGCAACACCTTTTCGTCAATAACTCTGGCCACAATGAAGAATAGAGAACTGCAACTTTCACCAGTGTGTTTGTCTCGTCCAAGACACATCTACTGATAATGCAACATGAACCTACTTGGGTCACCACTTGACCTTGAACCTGAGGTCATTTTTTTAAGTAACCTAACATGATCAAAATTTTGGACATATTTCAAAGCGCCTTGACCGAGGACAAACACGATGGGCGTAAACAGTATGGCGTTATCTTTGTTAGGTAAGAATTATTTACGAAAATAAATTTTTTTGCCAAATCAGCTTTTTTGACTTTAATGACCTTCTAGAGCCAAACTATTGACCTGAAGGTCATTTTTGAGGACATACATGCGATTAGCAAATTTTCAATGGCTAGCGATAGTTTTTGAACGTTTGTTTCTAGATGCATAGTTTTTCCGAATATTTGGGTTTCTGGAGCGATGGTCCCTAAAACTTGAAAATTTACTTCGATGACTCTAGTGACCTGAGTTTTGACGTTGAGCGAAAAAAGTAAGAAAATAGTTTCGAAATGATTTTTGATAGCGGTTCGAACAATGTCTTTTGTTTTGGTCCTACGTGCCATGGGAGCCGAAGTTAGAGGGGGGGTGTTCAAAACACCCCCAGTCGGGCGAAGAAAATGCAGAGGCCCAGTCGGGCGGCGGTTAAGGGACACTGCCATCATAAACCCGCCAATTGGCTGGGGGGGGGGCGAAAAAACGCCCCCCTCAAGGGATTTTCACAATAGCTCACAAACGAACAGCGTTATCACGCCAAACTTCAGGTACGTTTATCCTACATCAATTTTGGCGTCTTCAATGCAAATTTTTGAAAAAAAAAAATCGTCGAAATTTTTCGAGCTATATCGAATTTAGTGAACGTCAACCTACACACACTTTGGCGCAAATATCAGCTAAGCTTCTAACAGGCTGTAAATAGACCATTCCTTGAGCAAAATGCAATTCAAAAACGTCAAAAGAAAGAGAATGCAAAGGGGATGAAACATGTTTATCTCGGATTTTTGAAAATTTTGGATTTTGACCCAAAAAACAAAAAAATACGTTTTTGGAAAAAATGCCCACAAAATCAAACATTTTTTTAAAATTTTGAAGGAAGATATGTAAGAAAGCCAACATATGTACATTACCCAAACCAAATTTCAAACCACAATATCTCTATTTTTTGAATCCTGATTGCTTCCAAGTATGATTACCTCATGCACGTCACTTCTTGAAAGTAACTTTGGGAAAAATTTATAGACCAGATACAACAAATAACTGGCTCCCAACCCTGTGTTGCTGAGACAAAACTAGATTTATAATTAATGCATTTTTTATTTAAATTTATTAATATTTTTCACAATTTGACCTCTAAATGACTCTGATCTTGACCTTATATTCGGGGTCAGATTCTGAAAATAACTGCTATAATCGAGTTATTTGTGTAAGAAAACATTAAACATGTATCCGCAATGATCTCTTGCAATTAAGTGACCTGCATATGACTGACCTTGACCTTGACTTTGCTGACATTTTTCACTTTTGCTTAAACGGGTAGATGCAATATAATTGAAAGAGCACTTTGTGCGATTTTCCGTCTCAATATACGGCTTTGGATGGGAAGCTATGGCAAAAAAAACTAAAATAACTACCATTTGACATTTGACCTGACTGTGACGTGACATATGAACCTTTATTTATCAATTTCGAGTACGCTTAGAGTGATCTCGTGAGAGCTTTCGATTGCCGTTGCGCGTCTCGCTGCGATAATTGGTTCGGGAGATAAGGTGGGGGGGGCGTTTTTCGCCCCCCCTTCCCCAGCCAATGGCGTTCGGCTGAGACCCCAGCCAATGCCGGGTTAACACGCGCACTGGAGGGGGGGGGGGCACTTTTGTGCCCCCACCGCATGTTTTTCGTGAATGTCTAAAAAAAAACGAAGCGGCGCAGGGCGGTAGTGTTTGTGCGACATTTACGGCAACACAATAGCGGATCGTTTGACGTTAAAAAATCGAAATCGTCGTACATTTTTGAGTTATAAGGATTTGAATTCCAAATATGGCGGCCCAGAATCAGAGGTCGGCGAAGCGATATCTTCGAACAAAACAGTCAGATCGGGACGATTCAAAACGCCATTGATGCACTGTCGATCTTCATCACCAAACGAACTTCAGGCACTTACAGTTTGACGTGTGACGTCCAGGGTCAATCTCAAAAAAGGTTACATTGACCCGATTTGACTTCATGACCCGTTTTGACCTTCACCTATTCCCTGAGGGATGAAAAGCATACGAATTCTCGTCGGGGGGGGCTTATTCCCCCCCCCTTCAGATCTCCGCTTGCCATAAGCGAAACCATAAACTTGGTGTTGTGACTAAGTTTCCGACAATGAAATCTATTTTGTCAAATTTTGGTGGACCTTGGGCTGCATTATCTTCAAGGTCAAATGACGTCATCAATAATTATTTTTGTCAAAAAACATGAATTAAAATTTTTCAGGAAACTTGACATTATCTCGGAAAACTATGGCGCTAGGCAAGGAATCGGAAAAATCACTGTAAAAACGATTTAATTGGCTTCAGCCATATGGCATCAAAGAAAGTGACTCAGGTCAATGGTTTGGAACTGTAGCGGTAAACAAATGTTACCAACCTTTTTTTTAGCAAATGTTGTGTTCGTTAATAACTTTTTTATCTTAACTAATATACAGCACTTATTTTGGTAACCAATCGTGTTTCACTCGTCAATTGCGGTTGAATCCACATCATTTTTGTCAAATCGAAAATTTACCCCGGGTCAAGGTCAAGGTCAAGGTAAGGTTTGACGTAAGTCGGTCCGAAATGCATTTCAAAAGACGCGTATGGACGAGACAAGTATCTTTGAGACCATTTGTAGTCTCTATGATGTTCTTCTAACGACGAATTATTGATAACAAGAGTTTGGTGACCTTGAATGACCTTTCAAAAGGGTTCACTGATAAACAAATAATCCTTTTCATCATAAGAAGGGCTAAGATGACATAATACTGAAATAATTGGATTGGATGCAATGTATTAAACCCTCGTTTTTCATTTTTCACCAAATACTGTATCGGGAAGGGCTAGCATTTACCTCACATCAGGTCACAAATATTTTAGATATCACCCTGAAACTTTCAACATCTAATATTATTTGGCATTTTTCTCTCACGATATCTTGCCGGTTTTTGTAAACGTCCTGAAAAAATTGCATCATTTTGTGAAAAAATAAGTTTTCAAAAAACAATTGGATTTCAAATCAATTTTGAAATTTCGAGAAAGCATCTGGAAAAAACAATCAATTCTCCTACGATGTCTGTTTTTTGCTAACACTTCTCTCAAACCACATCTCCATGAGTGCTAACCATGCAAAGATTTGTGGTCAAAACGGCCCGAACACGCCCCCTCAAACTGTCCTGGACCCCCCTCCTATTAATTCATTTGGAATAAAGTACACCATTCACATGCGCTATGAAATTTAAGGGAAAAAGCCAGCAAGTTTTGAAGATTCTGATTGAGTTATGAATGCCCGTACAGCGAAAAACCTCAGGGGGCCGATTCGCCCCCCGACAGTAATAGGGTTAGGATAATTGACCCTAAGATCACCAAAATTTCAGAGAATGTACGATCATACAGGCACCTACCTACTCTATGCAGTTTTGAACGTTCTAGCTTTCATCTTTCGGAGATCTACGGGGGGGGGCACTAAAGTGACCCCCCTCCAGTGGGTGTTAGTGGCATACCCCTCTCCAGTGCGCGTGTTAACCCGCGCCGGTGCCGGTGCTCGGCGCCACCCTTCATCGGGCCGGGGAGGGGGGGAGGCGTTCTCGAACGCCCCCCTTCTAACTCGGCTCCATATGGGACCTACACATAAACCAAAAACATCCCTTCGAGAGGTCTTCAAAAGCGATTTCGAAACTATTTGCTGTCCAACAATTTGTCTCAGACCAATTGTTTGGGTTCACCAGAGGTCATCAAAGGCCATATTTTCCAGGATTTAGGACTTAGCTCCAAATACCCTCAATTATCTCGCGAAAACTATGTTAGCTAGGATAAAACGATTTCTAGGATTCAATATATAGCTATTTGCAATTTGGCAATCGCACCCATGTTCCTCAAATTTCATCTCAGGTCAATAGTTCGGGCTTCCAGAGGTCATCTCGAAACTAAAAAAGTATGTTTTTTGCCAAAAATGCTTTCACTAATAATTGTTTACTTAATAAAAATAGGGAAAATATTATGACACCATCGTATTTGTCTCGCCAAGGCGCTTCGAGTTATGTATATGGTTACCAGTTTAGGTCAACCTAAAATGTTGACCTCAGGTCAAGGTCAAGTGAAGACCCAATAAGGTCATGTCGCATATTGGGAGACGTGTCTTGACGAGATAAACACATTGGTGCTGTATTCACTTATCTATCTTAATTGTATCGAGAGTTATGAACAAAAAAGTGTTGGTGACCTCGGATGACCTCGGCTGACCCTGTAGGGATACTAGAACAAGGACTGCACATCGATATTCAAGAATGGCTTATAAAAACATGATAACGAAATAATTGGGTTGATATCATGCGTATCCTAATAATGGAAAGCATTTGAATATTTTCCCATTGACTTATAATGAAGAGTTCAAGAAAATGACCTGACCTCAGGTCACCGATATAAAAAAAATCCGAGATAAACCAACTATAGGTAGTATTGCTCTCATAAAATCCTGCAAGTAAGAAACCGATCAACTAAAAACTCTGGCTTTGGTAGGAAAACAAACGTTTTTGGAGATGGGGTCACATAACCCGGCCTGGTGACCTGACCTGACATGACCTGAAGTAAAAAAATAGGAAAGGCTGGGCAAAGGATCAATGAACAGGTACTAAAAAAAAAATCGGCGTTACGCGCCGCCGTTTTCCCGATATCCTGGAAAAAACTGAGGGGGGGGGGGCGTCTAAACGCCCCCCCCTAACCCGGCGCTGGTTAACATTATAATTGTTTTGAGATAGCAATTTTTGCTTCATGGCATTATAATTATGTATGGCAGTAGTTAAAACAACCACACTGGTCTAAAAAATATAAATTCAAGTTTGATTTTGCAATCTGTAACATCATCAGCCCCAATTGTATTTGAATGGTGGCCGTGAGCCGATGTCGTAGTCTCTCTTTGCTAATTTTGTATTACAGTCGACTTGTTTAAACTTTGGCAATACATTAGCCATACACTAGTCATACTTATGGCAGCGTGAAAGTTTTTTTTCCAAAAAAATCCTTCATAGACGTCATCAGCCCAATATTAAAACCGCATTTTTCAATGAAATTGAGCAATGTTTGTGAAGAAACAAATGTCATAATCGTGTTCATCAGCAATTACTTAATATTTTGCACCACAAGCGGCGTACATTTTATAACTTTTTGGAAGGTGGCAGTGTCCCTTTAATCTGACCACTTTTTCAAAGAAACGCATTGATTCATGAACAAAATTGGACTTGGCTTTTTTATGGTGGTAAATATGTATTTTGTATCATTTTCATTTCAGTAAATAACTAACAAGTTTCAATTCCAGGGATGCGGATCTAGGATTGTGCTTAGGCCAGGGGACGCTGGCCCGAGGGCGGCATATTTCCTAAAAGATAGGGTGCGGCATGGTCCAGGAGGGTGCCAATATGGAAACTAAAACGGGTACAATATGCTTCCCGATGCTTTCCGAGGGTGGCATAATGTACTCTTAGGGTGGCATAATCCGAGGGCGGCGATGTTCCTTTCAACTATGGCATATGCGTCGTGAGAGCGGCAAAATGACTTCTGAGCATAGGCATACCCAAGGGGGGGGGAAGGGTCATTTGCCCCCCTGAAGATCCATTAGTGCCCCCTGGCCTATGTGTCCTAGTTACCCTGTATGTGCCCCCTTTGAAAAAAGGGACCACGCGAAGCGTGGTCTTTAGAGAGCTTAGATCACTTCAGAGTTTCTTCAGAGTTTTTTTTAGGCCAGAGTGACCCTCAGTTGGTCAGAATTTCCCTCTCAGGCGGCAAAAATACACCCTCAGGCGGCCAAATTACCCCCTCCCCCTGGCGGACAAAATGTCCCTAAGGCAACCAAAGCGCCTTCTCAGGCGACCAATAGTGCCCCCTCAGGCGGCCAGAGTATCCCCTCAGGCGGCAAGAGGGCCCCTCAGGCGGTCAGAGTGCTCCCTCTGGCGGTGATAGTGCCCCCTCTGGTGGGTCAGAGTGCACTCTCAGGTGAGCAGAGTGCCCCCTCTGGCTGTCAGAGTGACCCTCTGGTGGTCAGAGTGCCCACCTCTGGCGGTCAGAGTGCCCCTCAGACGGTCAGAGTGCTCCCGCAGGCGGTCAGAGTGCCCCTCAGGCGACCAGGGGCCCCTGCAGGGTCGGCGGATTCGGGGGGAGGGGAAGCGGGGGCAGCCGCACCCCCGCTTGGCAAAATCAAGTGGGGGAAAAACTTATCTGTTTGCCCCCCCCCCCACTCTCATCTTTCGTAGTAAAAACAAAATATATTAAATACAATATACATTTGTTGTTGTTCTGTTGGTTGTATATTTGTGTACTTACAGATGCAATGCTTGCCCTGAAATATGAGGATTATGATGCAGGCGTATTGGATCCTGAAGTAAGAAAAATCTGGTGTTGCGGTGAGCGGCTATGTGGTGTGATTTTGATGAGGACCGTGATGGTTCCGGAATAGTGATGTCATTTTCAATTTGTTTAAAAAACCAAGTTCCGAACCGATACCAACTTTTGCAAAGCTTTCAAAAACGAATTACCAAACCAGTTTTTCCCAAGACCCAAAATATATCCTCACTCTGTGACCGCCAAGAGTGGGACACTCTGGTCGCGTGAGAGGGCACTCTGACTGCCTTAGGGGGCACTCTGATCGCAACTGAGGGAGCACTTCTTGACCGCCTGAGGGGATACTCTGGCCACTTGAGGGACACTTCTGGTCGCATGAGGGGGCACTTTAATTGCCTTAGGGACATTTTAGCCGTTTGTGGGGTGGGGGGTACATTTTGGCCGCCTGAGGGGGTATTTTGGCCGTCTGAGGTGGCATTCTGACCACCTGAGGCAGTGGCGTATTTAAGGGGGGCATGGGGACCATGCCCCCCTGGCGCCGAAGGTGCGCTCCAGAATATGTTGTATCCATTCGGGACGGACACAATTTGTGAGTAAATTTCAAGATAACCAGGAAAAAGTTTTGTTTTACTTACAATGCAAGCGGTTTTATAAGTATTGTCTTTAGGTATAGTTTTTGGATTTCTGAATTGTGAATTGTGCTAAACCATGTGTCCCCACTGGCGGATCCAGGTGGAGGGGATCAAGGGCAAATTACACTGACAGGAATCAGGGAGGTATTTAAAACAAGCATGCCCCTTGCGGGTTCCCTGCACTGAACGTGAAAAAACAGTGATTTTAGGAGGAAACTGGGAAAGTTAACAATATGTCGGAAAAAATATGATATTTCGTAAAAATAGCCTTTGCAGCTCAGTCAAAATCCAGCTATCCAAAGCAAAAAACAGCAAAAGTTTCGCGCCGCTTCGCGTAATGAATAACACCCGTCAGAGGGGATCTCCTTCAGGTACAGGGGGTCTCCTTAACCCTCGCACCGACGGGGGCGGATATCCACCCCCCCCCCCACAGGTTTGTCCGGACTAGCGGAAAAACGGCGTCGCGTAGCGCCGCCAATTTTTGTATAGCTGTTTGGGCATCAATTATCCACACTTTCTTTAGAAAATTGACTTCATAACTTTCAAGGTCACGTTGTCAGGTCACATTAAATGACCTGACCTCAAGTCACGTTTTTGTTAGTTTGACATCTTGCCGAAGCCACAGTGGTGAACCAAACAGTTTAAAACTCACAGTGTGTAATGAGGACTTCGATATCTACAGTTGGTATATCTTGGAATTTTTATATCGGTGACCTGAGGTCATGTCAATTTTTGAGACCTCTTATTATAAGTATATGGGAGAAAATTGAAATGCGCACCAACCGAACTCAATCTGGCTAAATGTGGTCAGTTTTCATTCTAATTACTATTCTGAAGCAAAGCACATGAAAGCTAGTTGTATTTTTCTTCCGTGACCTCGTTAAAGTCAAATCCAATTTGCCCTAAGGTCATATGTTTTTTGTACAATAACTCATATTCTACGTAAAATATAGTACTGTGGTTTTCACCATTCTGTTTCTACTATAAACCTCCATCAATAGACAAAACCTTTTTTTTTTACTTAACTTGACCTCAGGTCAGGTCATGTCATTTAAAAAAAATGACCTAGACCATATATCATATGACCATATATCATACGATATATGGTTTGACGCGCCGTGATGTGAGAAACACGATTGTGGTAAAGTTACTGCTCTACCTTCAAAACTTAACCCGCGCCGGGCCGGTGCTCGGCGCCACCTTCCTCGGGCCGGGGGGGTGTTTTGACACCCCCCTTCTAACTCAGCTTCTATGGGACCTAGACATAAACAAAAAATATCGTTCGAGAGCTCGTCAAAAGGGATTTCGAAACTATTTCGGTAAAAAGTTTGCTCAGGTCAATATTAGAGTCACCAGAGGTCATCAAAGGTCAAATTTTCTCAAATTTGCCAGATTTAGGACATAGCTCCAGATATCCCCAAATATCTCGGAAACTATGATAGCTAGGAGTAAA